>JAFFST010047959.1:0-16266 GCA_022414735.1 Noturus placidus | reverse complement strand
TATATATATATATATGGGTTATATAAATTAAGTGCTATATAAATTAGTAAATCCTGTTTATTTTAAACAAGGCTTTAAGTTTGGTGCAAGTGGTTTTATAGATAATCTTTGATTTAATCCAGATTAAAGCCTAATCTATGTTGGAGAAACCCAATCATGGAATACTGATTTATCTATAATAGGGTATTGTGTATAACACAAGATACACATTTACCTCTAAGTCCTTAGTAATGGGATGTGTGGGTCCATGAGTCACCATGAGAATGGAATATGCTTTGCAGATCATGCTATGTGCCACCTCTATTTGCCCAGCCTGCCAGTGAGTCACTCCTGCTCTCATTGTAGCCATGCCTAGCTGGGCATTGTTTGGATTGTATATTTTCCTATTTCACAAGAAAAAGATGGTCAAAATTTAGAGAATATCAGTGTTCATACACCATTAGTGTTTATCATGGACTCCCATTTGATTCCCAAAAGTCTGTACTTACATGTATCCATCCACCATCTTGCGTGAATAGGTAGCTGCCTCCTCAAAGAACTGCAAGTAAGAAAGGACCTCACTGAGTGTACTCCACATCTTTAGCTGGTAGATGTGGGTATCAGCAAGGACGTTTTCCTGTTTTTCTGTACATTCTCGGCAGATCTTTACCACCTACCAAGAGCAGACAAAGTATAAAAGTCATGCTCATAGCTAAATTAATGCATCTTCATTAAAAAACCACCATGTTTTATGATGGCTAGTTCCTTAAAGAGTCATTAATTTTAAGTTAATGAAATAAGGAACGCTTACTACATGTTGGAGTGAAGTTGCACAGAGACCAACTATGCCGTTCAATTTAAAATAGATGTGATTTTTTTTTTTTATAAAATTGAGAACCTATTAAACAGAACTTTTGTGCAGTGATGTAATGCATGTGTGTGTGTGTGTGTGTGTGTGTGTGTGTGTGTGTGTGTGTGTGTGTGTGTGTGTTGGCTAGATCTAACATACCTCATTGTAGTTTGCATCCATACGGGCCTTCTCCATGTTCTTCAGCATCTCTCTACTATATTCTGTTATTTCCTTCACCTTCTCATCTGGTACCTTTGATAAAGTGAGGTATTGATTGTACCAAATCAGTCAAAATGGAACATATTGAGACCCTTGAATAACAAGGTTCCATCAGTCAATTCTGTTATATAATATATTGGGCCATAAAGTTGTGACCCCAATAAAGTCTAAAAACTTGATATTTGTCTATACCTTTAAGGAATATTTTGATGTAAAACATCTTACATATATTCAGTGGTATGTACACAACCTATTTATTACAGTAACAAGCCAAATAATACCTGATAATTACAAGTTCTCAATATGACAAAATATTTACTCAAGAGAATTACTCATTGCGTTCTTGTGATATTCTCCAGTGCATTGCATGTACTAGTTATTTAATTGTACAGCTCAATTGCATCTCAAAACTCATAAAAATAAACTTGATAATAGCCCAAATTTTGGATTTGATGTTTCTGCAATATGCCTAGTACAAACATTCACAGACATAATCTTTCTATCACACAATCTTTACAATATATTGTACAGAAATTGTTCTATATATCAAAGATGTCTGCACCTTGGTCCCTTTGCTTACCATAGCCTATATTTGCAGAAATTGGACAGATTTAATTCTGATTATTTACTTTTAACCAAGATCTTTCTGACCACAGACTACATTTTATAAAATAGCCACACACAAACTAGCCCAATTTGGTGTTAAAACAACAACAACAACAACAACAACAACAAGGCCCTGGTAACTATACTTGTACTGGTCAAGCATAATAAAGATAAAGAGTCTAAATATAGCCCAAATGTGCCTGGACATCAGGCCCTTAGGTCTATAGAGATCTACCGATACTAAGGCTATATTCTCATCTCTCACATCTTGGAACTTTAAAGAATGGGAATCCCTAGGGCCTAGGCCATTCACTAATGAGTGCAATTTGGTTCAGATTGACTTTTTTTAAAATAACACAAATATCTGTAGACTCAAGTTACTATGTGAGCTGAGCTGTACCAAACACTAGCCTTTATTATACAAGGATAACTGATTTAATAAACCTATAAATCAATCTATTAAAAAAGTGTGAAAACTCACCTTAACTCCATCCACTTCTGCACCAGCCATCTTCAGATTATCATTAGTTTTGTTGGTGCAATGATCACAGGTGCAGTCAAAGAAGTATTGCTGCTTTAGCATGCATTTGCGGTCCTCAGACAGATTCAGGTAGTCCACATATGCCACGGTCAATTCCTCCCCCACACTGATCTTACCCAGGGCCCGTAGTTCAATTCTGAGACAAGAAAGAATTCTGGTGAAATCCAAAAGCTTTTACTGCACAAAATGCATATTTGGAGTGTTTTTTAATTCTGTATTCAGTCATTACAGAAAGTGTTAAATGTCTCAAAATTCAGCATTAGTCATCAAACACACAGCTTAACCCATATACCAGGGGTTCTCAAACATTTTGCAGCCATAAACCCTTTTAACTATTTAAAAAAAAAGTTCTGCTGACAGCCTCAGTACAGATTTATTTTGTCTATATAATCTAGCCATTCAAATATTAGGCTCATTGTTTAAATGTGTACAAAATTACTGAATAACATTTATTTCAGAACTTTTCTACTCAAAGATCTTTTGACCACATTGACATTATTTATAGGCAAATTAACATAGGCTAATGACTATAATAACTCAATAATATATAATGAAAATATTGATAATTACTTTTTGTGGTCATTCCTACCTCTGTAACAAAATATAAAATGGCAGACCCCCTGGCTCTGCTTCAAGGATGCCTTGAGGATCCCTAGATCATATTTTGAGAACCATGGCCAAATGTCATTTAATGAAGTTCCCCAGATATTTTCTACAGTAAAACACAAAATCTCAAACAGCAGAGATGTGAGTTCTGCATGTCAGTAAAAATTGTATATTGATCATATACAATGTGTGACTTTGATTTGAAAGTAGTTGTAAGTAGACATAAGGAGTAGCTTTCAAATACTATGAAACAAGTAATAGAACATATAGAAATGCAGAAAGAATATTACAGTAAGTATAGTAACAAAGGATGAAGACAGGAGATATAAATATGCAGTTTTGCAAAAAGCCAAGACATCTATATTTTGACAAAATCTGGAATCAAGTGAAGGTTAAGAGCATGGTGGAAACAAATGATGGACCAACCACCCAACAGCATCAGCCATCTTGGTAAAAAAAAAAAAAAAAAAAAAAAGAATTACTAGCTTTGTAAGTTTGGTTAAAACAAAATCAACTGCATATAAACTAGAATAGCTTTTTGTGTTAAAATATACTTTAAAAAAAAATTTAATTTTAGGCTAATCCTGATCTGAAAATGTAAGCATTTTCAATGTTATGTTGTTGGTTATTTGAAGATAGCTGTATTTGGGTAGCTAATCATCAAATAGTGTGATTAAAGACATTATAGTAAATGGCAGATATCAAGAAACAAAGAGCTTGGCTGATGAATTGTGGCCAAGCAGACCCACCTCTTCTGAGTATGATACATAGTACTGATGGCAGAGTGACTGAAAGACAAAGTGAGAAGCAAATTGCAGAACCCAGCTATTTCAGAGTGCTTATTCTGAATACCCTCACTCACTCAGAGACCGAACTGACTAATCTTAGGCTTAACTAAACTACAAAAAAGAAAATTACTGTAAAAAAATTATTCAAATGAGTAATAGTACAAGTCAACATATACAGAATACCACAGCTTTTATGTAAAGGATCACTTGGAGATAACTTGGCTACATGTTTCACATAACTTCAGTGGACCACAGCATATCAGTGATACATAATGTATACTTCATGATTAAGCTACTACATCAAATGAGCAATTTTTTGATAATTAAAACTACTGCAGATTTGTTTTAATCTTGCCCTAAATTTGCTTCCTTTCTCTTTCACTTCACATTCTTACTTCCTTTAACTATTCACAGCCTTATCCATTAACCGCTATCACTAAATTGTATGTGCTGTCTTTATACTGACCACTAATGATAGTCTGTGATGCACACTTTCAGAGACAGTGAGCACTGAGTACACTTACTTGCCATTGTTGAGGATAACTGTGCAGTTTGGCCAGCAGTCATGGTTGACCAGACAGAGGTTGGGGAAGAGACCAACACCCACTGCCTGCAGGCCTTTATGATCACTTATCATGAAGCCATTGCAATTGATCTAGTGTAAAACATGTTAGTTAGTGGGGAGAGTGTTATTTGTGGATCTAGTAAGTAATAGCAATTGAAAAGGAATTGGCATTTTGAAACCAAATGTCCACATTCTTACATACCAATCCAAAGATGTGTGAGATGCTGTCAACAGTGTGTTGCTTGCATGTCCTGGGCCAGTAATCCAAGAAGTTGTGAATATCTACTTTGAGCTCCTTCAGATCAATCTCAGGGATGTCTGAGATATGGTCTTCCAGGTCATCCAGTGTAATGAGCTGAAGGTCTGAGATCACACCACCATCCTTATCAAGACGCCACATAATACGAGCAGCAAGACTAGCCAAAGACAACAAAGAAAGGCATTCGATATTGCTGGTTGTTCTTTCTATTTCTAATAAACCTTAACCAGCTTGTGTATGCAAATTTGTATTAAAGTCAGATCTCTTACTAAATAGTGATTAAGTAATGCAAGTTTGTATACTACTGATTTAATATTGGTGTTTTCCTTCTCGAAATCTCCAGACTCTCACCGGATGTTTTCATTGGGCACTTTGCCATGGCTCTTAATGGCAGCACACTCCTTTTTGTGCTCTTCCCAGGCTGCACGCTGACATGTGCGATCGCAGTACTGTGCAAACCGACACTGGCCACAACGCTGCAGCTTCTGCTGCCGACGGAAGCAGTTGTGACACACTTGAGCTGCAAAACTGGAAAGGCCAGAATAGGCAGAGAAAGTGAGAGAGAGAGAGAGAGAGGGAGAGAAAGAGAGAGAGTTTATTTATTTAATTTCCTGACAAGATGACAAAAGTCTAGCAACCTTTATTATGCACTATTAGGAGTCTTTCTATCTCATTAACTGAGTGAAACATTAACAAATGAGAATAACAAATGAGAAAAGCATGCTGGGTGGAAGGCAGAAAAACCTCTCACTATGTGCTAGCCCTTCACATGACACCATTCATTCAAACATAGAGGCAATTTAGAGTAGCCAATCTACCTACTGGCATGTTCTTGGGCGGAAACCAGAGAACTCAGAGGAAACCCACATGGACATTGTTAAAACGGGCAAAAATCCACACAGACAGTAACCAATGATCAAACTAGGAGCTGTGAGGCAGGTGCTATTTGCTGCATCATTGTGCAACTACCCACCATAAACTTCTTATCAGTTTCACTGTGGTTACTGATAAATGCATAATATTTAGTACTGCTGAAATACATAACATCATCTGTGTATAACATTGCAGTGTAGAGTTGATCGTGTGATAAACAATTAATAAACCATCCATCCCTCCATCCATCCATCTTCTATACCACTTATCCTTCCCTCAAGGTCATGGAGAAACATGGAGCCTATCCCAGGAAGCATTGGGCACAAGGCGGGGTACACCATGAAAAGGGTGCCAATCCATCGCAGGGCACAATCACATACACATTCACACACCCATTCATACACTACGGACACTTTGGACATGCCAATCAGCCTACGATGCATGTCTTTGAACTGGGGGAGGAAACCGGAGTACCCGGAGGAAACCCGGGCAGCACGGGGAGAACATGCAAACTCCGAGCACACAGGGCCATGGTGGGAATCGAACCCCCAACCCTAGAGGTGTGAGGCGAACATGCTAACCACGTGCGCCCACAATTAATAATTAATTCATAAATCTTGCTTCCATTTTGAAATTTGAATACTATTTATTTATTTATTACTAACAGTTTTATCTCCCATCATACAGTGATAAATTAAACATATATATCCCAGCATTACTTTTCAATATACTGTAACCAAGAATAAAGCTGGAAATAGGCTGATGTTAGAATGAAAAAAATGCCACTATGACATCATACTATACACAATTACCACACATTTGTTTCTGTCCTTATAGTAAAACCTGATGTGGGTGATGGCGCTGCTACATCCACTATGAACTGAGTAGAACTAAGTTTACTTACTAAAATTTCCTTTAATACAACATGTAAAACTACTTACCTATCAAAGACAACAGAAGCAAAGCAAGGTTCTGCAAAGAGAACATCCCCAGCCCATATTTCCTTTGTGGCCCTTAAACCACGTCCCTTTCCTGGTGAGTCAAACACTTCCAAGTTTTCCATGTTTGTAGCTGTGCAGTCTCTTTAGCTCTACACTATCTGTTACACTGGCAGAGTGTCCTGTAGGTCATCAGCTTAACAGCTGGACATTCCACTACCACCTTCTAAAATAGCCTGCACCCTCAAGTCATACCATCTTGTGCTCAGAAATGGGGGGTGGGGGTTGTGGTTTGTGGTCAGTCTTCATGAGAGTATTCTAATGCCAGCAAAGACCATCTATTGAAAAAGATCACTAGATTATTACAAATCTAATCTACTAATCTATGTAAAAAAGACAATGTATCCTGACTCTACCGATTCGTGTGTGGGTTTTTGTTATGTTAAATAACCTCCCATGATGTTGCAAAATGGAACATCTCTATAAGCGTGAATGGCCATTCAGGATCCTGGTTGATATTTTAGTCTCTCAGTTGGCCCTGTCAGTCATAGATTGGGTGTAAAGACGAAAGACAGCTGCTCCCACCTGGGCACACACTTGGCTTCATGTGATTGGTATTTGTTTCCAGCACTTTCCAAAGTCTTCCTTCTTGTTTCTCGACACTTCTTGACATCCTACAAACCTTGTACAGCAAATGTCCTGTGTTGCTATTTGTGTAGCTTTTTCATTTTAGCTCCCATTTATTCCTACTCCCTCAATTGAAATTGAAGGACGTTAACAGTGCACAAAATACAGAATTTGCTCTTTTTAAAATATATAAATGTAATAATACTTAATCAATAAATACAATACTGGAAGCCTTAACACAGAGTTTGAATTTGGAACAGTCTGAATTCACCTTTTTGAAATTCAAGTCTTAACATTTCAAGTTTAAATATCTAAGCAGTGGAAATTTCAACATTGCTATGAAAACTGAATTTGTAAATGATGAAAAGTTTCGAAGTACTCAAAAAGAACAAACAAAACTGGATTTAATTAAAACAACCACAACATTATAGTTCAAAATTATGTAAATGAATAGGAAGACTATCACTACTATACTATGATTTGCTCTCTGAGTAGGTGATAGCAGGGTACAACCTAACACATTTTGATTTGCTCTAAGTAATATAACAAATAGTTAAGTTAGAATAATTGTGTTTTATACAATAAATATATACATCTCTGACACATGAACACATTTTGCTCATGGGTGGAATTACTTTTAAAACTCTCAAGAAAAGTCTGATCAATTAATGCCAAAAAAAATGAAAATATGAAATATAATTATGTGTTTTATATATGTATTGTAAGTGTAAATACATTTTGTACTCAAACCAAACATTATGCCTATGAATCCGATGGGCTCATTGCAGCATCCAAGTTAATCAATTTAGAAACAACCTAGGTGACCAGGCAAACTAGTGACAGTGCTTTAACATAAAATTCTGTTTTAGAATAGTAATAAAACCTACTTTTCACATGAAAATATGTCCTTCTCTTTCTTTATCAGTTAAAAACTTTTGCTTTTTCATTTTTTAATACTTGAGTACATATAAAAGTAGATTTTTTTTTTAAACTTTGTCTTGAGTAAATTTTTTAATACTTCCACTTTTAATTTAGTAGATCTCGATACATTATCTATACTTTGGCCAAAATGTCAATATCACTGCTCAGTTAAAACGCCCAGTTATGTTTAAACAAATTTGAATATGGGCTTACAACATTTAAAAAAAAAAAAAAAAAACCTTCAAGAAAATCCTAACTAAATACAATACTTGCGACTGTATAGACACATGGTAATAAACCTTTGATCTCAGTGTTCAGAGTCATGTCATAAAGTAAGTAGCACTAGGGTGTGCTGTGGAGTTAAGCCAATGATGAGAGAGCAGTACCTATTAGTAAAAACGCAATCTCATTGCCCATAATGATATAATGCTAGTTCTGTTATATTATCAATATACTGTATGAAAAATTCAAATATTACATTGTGGTGGTTTGTACTAATTGTGAAGTTTTAATTGTACATTGTAAACTGATCGGCTCCAGTATAGGGGAGCGCGGGAACAACCTAACATGGTTGTAATATGGACTTTATATGTTTTTACACGAGAGGGGTGGGCCCATAAACTGTGCAATAAAGTGTGTAAACAAAAAGTAGAACTATGTTGACCTATTTGTTGTATTGTTAAAAACACTGGTCAGGCAATTTTACATTATTTATTTAGGTAATTTATTTCCCACATGTTTGCAAAGATTTAAAATAGACTGATCAATTTATAGCTACTATACTGTAGCTACTATCCATGCCAAATTATATATAATACTAAAATAAGACTATGTCAAACACTGGCATGTTTTTTTTTTTAAACAAATATATAACAGTGTAGGGGAGCAAATAAAAAGCATGTCTTTAGATGTTTTCTCTTATCCTTTTTAAATCTTTGGGAAATAAATTAGCTCTGCATTAGCAGCAATGTAAAATTTCCTGACCAGTGTTTTTAACAGTAAAATTAACAGGTCAAAGCAGTTCTACTTTTCCTTACAAATATGTACACTTTATTGCACAGTTATGTTCCCACCCCTCTTGTGTAAAAACATAAAAAGTCCTTGTTACATTTTGCCCCATGTGTTTCACGAGTTCTCCTACTGGAGCTGATCTGTTTACAGTGTACACCTTAGACTTCATAATTAGTACAGACTTCCACAATGCAATATTTGTCATTTATCATACAGTATATTGGTGACTAATAGAACAGAACTACTTTTAATATGGATTGTGTTTTACTAGTAGGTACTGCTCTCTCATCTCATCCTTCCCTAGTTCTACTAACTGTCCCTTGCTTAATCACATGACACTGAACACTCAGAGGTCAAAGGTTTATACAGTAAGCATCTGTCTAAAAACTCACAATTTTTCTGTTTAGTTAATATTTTCATGAAGTTTGTTCATGAAATTCTGTATTCAAATTTGTTGTAATTCCGTATTCAAATTTGTTAAAGCCTAATTGACTGTTTAAGATGAGTAGTGATATTATTCCATTTTGGCCAAAGTATAGATAATGTATAGATAAATCTATTAAATTAAAAATGGATTCATTTGATACATAGCCATTGGCTGTATGAGAGAAGAAGAGACCTTTGGGAATTGAGTACTTTTATTTACTTTGTAAATAAAAATGCAAGGAATAAAAAGTATGCCCTGTTCTTGGAAATGTAATTAAGTAAGTATATTATTTCAATTTAAATTATATTTAAGTAAAGTGTGAATAATAATACACCAAAATAAGTACTTAGGCTAAGTATAGTAATGAAGTGCAATTACTCAAAATATTGTCCATGACACTATAGTTTATAGCATGTTGGGAAACGATGTATGTAAAGATGTAGTATTTCAGCAAAATTAAATTATAATGATTGTTGTATTAAAACTTTTTTCTTAAGCAGCTGCTTTTTCCAAGTCGGGACAGAAATAGATATAACTGATCCCTTTTCATGCCTAGATAAGGAATAGTAATTAAAACAGACCTTTCTGAAACTGGCCTTTGGAAACATCTCTGATACTCTAAAATGAACTTCAGTGGAGCTGGTTCTAGATTTATGTGTGTTTCGACGGTTGTTGATTTCCAATTAAGCCTTCTCAGTCAGTAGCTATAGACCACCATGAACAAATTGCATTTCATTTCTTGATAATATCTAAGTAGAAATCTACCATGATACAACTAATAAATATTTCACTATCGGGTTATTTTACTGCCTCAACAGCGCACCCTGGTGCCGTTAGAGCTCCTTTGTGTCACATGACATTGTACGCCCTGAATTTGATGGAGCCCGTTTCCATGGTAACTGCTACGTGTTGATGTCACCAGTGAATTTGTGAATGGAGTCTGATACCTGTTAAATGACATTGTCTGTGTGAATGCATCAGTCCATCCTATATGTGTAGAAATGCACAAATAAGGCTTTTAATAGTTGAAAATCATTGATAATATAAGCCAAAGAATGTAAACCGTTGTAAAGAGTTCATATCAATATGGCTGTCTCGCACCTGAAATTCTAAAACATTTTTATTTAAATAATATTGCTACAGGTTTGCAAAAAAAAAAATATTTGACAAGGCTTGATGGTGTTTCAGATCACGCTAGAGTTCATCTTTTATTCTCAATACATTGTGCATAGACCTATTTCTCATCAACACCAGGAGGTCTGTTATAACTTTATCTTAACAGGTGTCGAGTGTCTCGGATCCCACTGTTCTGTTTCACTTCTCTCTAAACTCAACAGTTAATCACCAGAAGGTAGGTTAGATCTCTCCATCGATCGGGCCTTCCGAAGAGCGCCAGCTGGATGGTAGCCACCTGGCCGCTGGAGATCTACTACTCACAAGCGCGTCGCCTATCACGGCCTCCAAGGGGCGTTTCCAGCGTGCGACAGAGGGGCGGGGTCGAGGTGGGCGTGTGGCCCAGCTGATACGCGCATCCGCCGCTTCCATCATCCGATTCAAAGCCAAAGGCGATAATAAGGTATTTTTTTAATCTCCGTGAGACTCCGATGCCCATGAATAATCCGATCTGAACAGTAAGTACGGCGGCACACGAGCATCGCTTCAGACAGAACCGGTAAACCTCACACGGAGAATACGTGTCACGCATAACCCATCGCTCTGATCGCGCATCCGTAGTTTAATGTCCGGAACCGCATCGCGTGTAGACGAACCGTTACGATTCGAGTCGCTATTGTTACAGGGACGCGCGGGCAAGAAGAAGTGGAGCCTTTGCCGTCGTTGAGACTCACTGGAGTGGCAGTGAAGCAGGATAAGGAGCGCGGGAATGGCACAGAAACGCTCCGAGGAGAAAGAGCCAACGATGCGCCCTTTCTCTCCCTTCTAATCCTACTGAGGACGGATCCCGACGCGCATTATGTAATGCACATGCAAGCGGCCAAGAGTATAAAGAAACAGACAGTGTAAAGGGCCAGGTTATCAATCGTGCAGCTCCTGTAAGTGTTTGGAGCTCACCATTGTGAGCACTGCTGTGTATATGTGTGTGATAGCAACAAAGTGATATCACAGTATCACTAGATCGGACATCGAGGCCTCATTGGTGGAGGATGTAGAAAATCATGTGTGTATGGCGCGTTTCATAATGTGATGGAAGCACAAGTGAGAGAGAGAGAGAGAGAGAGAGAGAGAGAGAGAGAGAGAGAGGAGCAAATACGAGAACTATAAGTAGACACTTTTTCTTGATTTTCCGAAGGATGTGGTGTCTCAGGAGGTGGCGATGTTGATTCTGATGTTAAATAACTCTGGGAGGTAATAACAGATACGAGTGAAGTGGTTTTAAGAACATTGTGCAAACACATGTCTTCTGTTGACTGTGGTTATATGATACTGTAGACGTACTCTATTTTTTTATATAGGCAATTCTTCATAGTTCTTACACGTTAAAACAGTCAAAAAGAATCAGTGTTAGGCTGATTTCGACAGAAAGCCAATGAAGAATAAAGCTTGTCAGGAGGAAAAGCAGTGAAACTAAAGTTTTAAGGCCTCACTAACTTTCACAAAATTGAAATTCCTTGCAGTCATAAAGGTACAGGCCTGGGTAGATTAGTGCTGCTCAGCAATCCTAAAAACTGGGTAAACTTTGATACTGAGGTACTGAAGAGTCTGTAGCTCAGAGCCTATATGCATACTGTGTGTGTGTGTGTGTGTGTGTGTGTGTGTGTGCTTGAGAGATTAGAGGTGAGGTGAGGTGAGAGATGAGGTATTGTGAGGATTCAGGAAGGTGAGGGGGCGATGTCTATCACAGTCATGTCTATTACATCTTTATCAATTGGAACATGTACATACAATATATTTACATCTGCCTAATCTGCCAGGAACTGTCATTCATCAACACAGATCCTACCCTGCAGGTAGCTGAATGCATTTTCTAATCTCTCTCTCTCTCTCTCTCTCTCTCTCTCTCTCTCTCACTTTGTGTCCAGTGAACGTGCCTGCTAGCTGATGGTACATCCTTCACTACAATGGCCCATGTAAGGGGTTGTGGTGCTGAGTGAGAGGCAGACTTTGACCACCATGGGGAGCGTTGGCAGTGGGGTGGCTGGCGAGCAAGAATTCGCCATGAAGAGTGTTGGCACACGTACCACTCTCCCTCGTGGGCCACCCCTATCACGTAGAGGCCCATCGGATCGCAGTTTCAGTGCTGAGCGTCTCAACCCTCCACCTTCCATTTCTGAATGCACAGGCTCCAGCGATGAAAGGGGGGGTAGCAGCACAACCACAGACCGACCCCAGCTTGCTGGCTATGAGTCCACAACTGCCTCCTCCAACCTGGAGAGGGTGCCCTCCATCTGTGAAAGGCTGGAGAGTAACATTGCTGGCCGCAGGGTTGCACCGCGGCCTTTAGGGGACATGAGTGTAGATGCCCGTAGGAATGTTGTTGTACACACTGCTGAGAAGAGTGGTGACAACATGGCTACCATGAAAATCAGAGAGGGGAATGCTAATAAGGCAAATGGCCGAGCACCGCCCAAGATTTTGCCCATGTCTGGAAAGTCAGAACAGGTACTTGTGAGCTGAGGAATGTCATTTACAAAACAAATGGACCACTGTAACTATGGAGATATTTTGGTTGTTATTGATGTTCACAGATGTGAAAACAAGAAGAAATAAGGCTAGGCAGGCTTAGTGACTTATGACTTTCTGCCAATAGTTGTTTCACCATTGCAAACCTTTTTAAACCCAACTGGACTGAACAGCCATCTTATAATATTTACTATTTTCAGGAAAAAAATATTTACTTTACTGTTGCTGAGTTAATTTCTTGTATTGTGTATTAACCTGTACCACCCTCTTTACACACACTCTCAGAACAATGCTGGATTGGTGCGGCCCTCTGCCTTCAAACCTGTAGTGCCAAAGAGCTTTCACTCCATGCAAAACCTAGTGGCACATGCTGGAGGTGGAGGTGGGGCTGGAAGTCAGTGTGCCAGAGGCACAGGAGGATCTGATGACCCCCAGCCACTTAGTGAGCGAGACAGTCCAGAGAGGGAGCAGGGCAGAGAGGATGGAGGCCAGGGTGTCATGTCTGACTCGGGAAGGAACTCTTTCACCAGCCTGCCCACGTATACAGGCCCTGGTTCCAGCTACGCTCCAGCTCCGGCTCTCGGACCCTTCAGTGCCTCCACCAGCCATATCAACCGATTGGGCACGGACAAACTGGACAAGCCCAACTACCAGAACGGCCTGAGTGCTTCAGACAGTGGCCGTTCATCCTCGGGGAAGAGCTCTTCATCCTATCACAGACTATGTCACCTGGCTGATATGCCAGCTGCAATTCACCCGTCACCCTCCTCGGATGATATAATACAGGACTTGGAAGACCGATTGTGGGAAAAAGAACAAGAGGTGAGTGAAATGACCTGGGGTAGACGTTGGGGGTTACAGTTGGTCTTTTCCAATACTACAGTACTGTCCCAAAAGTCTACATAGATAGGGGAAATTAACACTTTTTTAGAAAAATGTAACTTTATTTTTTTTTTAAATCATGTACATGATTGCCATTTCATTATAAACACAAACAGAGTCATCTTTCCGATTCATTATGAACTTGTGTTAAAACATCTGGTGTCCATCGCAACCTTGCCTTAGCTTCCAGATCCAGCCATGAGAATATTATATACAGTACCTCACAAAAGTGAGTACACCCCTGACATTTTTGTAAATATCTGATTATATCTTTTCAAGTGACAACACTGAAGAAATGACACTTTGCTACAATGTAAAGTAGTGAGTGTACAGCTTGTATAACAGTGTAAATTTGCTCAAAATAACTCAACACACAGCCATTAATGTCTAAACCGCTGGCAACAAAAGTGAATACACCCCTAAGTGAAAATGTCCAAACTGGCCCCAAAGTGTCAATATCTTGTGTGGCCACCATTATTCTCCAGCACTGCCTTAACCCTCTTTTTCATGGAGTTCACCAGAGCTTCACAGGTTGCCACTGGAGTCCTCTTCCACTCCTCCATGACAACATCACGGAGCTGGTGCATTAGAGACCTTGTGCTCCTCCACCTTCCATTTGAGGATGCCCCACAGATGCTCAATACGGTTTAGGTCTGGAGACATACTTGGACAGTCCATCACCTTCGCCCTCAGCTTCTTTAGCAAGGCAGTGGTTGTCTTGGAGGTGTGTTTGGGGTCGTTATCATGCTGGAATACTGCCCTTCGGCCCAGTATCTGAAGGGAGGGGATCATGCTCTGCTTCAGTAGGTCACAGTACATGTTGGCATTCATGGTTCTCTTGATGAACTGTAGCTCCCCAGTGCCGGCAGCACTCATGCAGCCCCAGATCATGACACTCCCACCACAATGCTTGACTGCAGGCAATACACACTTGTCTTTGTACACCTCAACAGGTTGCAGCCACACACGCTTGACACCATCTGAACCAAATAAGTTTAACTTGGTCTTATCAGACCACAGGTCATGGTTCCAGTAATCCATGCCCTTAGTCTACTTGTCTTCAGCAAATTGTTTGCAGGATTTCTTGTGCATAATCTTTAGAAGAGGCTTCCTTCTGGGATGACAGCCATGCAGACCAATTTGATGCAGTGTGCAGCGTATGGTCTGAGCACTGACAGGATGACCCCCCACCCCTTCAACCTCTGCAGCAGTGCTGGCAGCAGTCATACATCTATTTCCCAAAGACAACCTCTGGATATGATACTGAGCACGTGCACTCAACTTCTAAGGTCGACCATGACGAGGCCTGTTCTGAGTGGAACCTGTCCTGTTAAACCGTTGTATGGTCTTGGCCACCATGCTGCAGCTCAGTGTTAGGGCCTTGGCAATCTTCTTATAGCCTAAGTCATCTTTATGTAGAGCAACAATTCTTTTTTTCGATCCTCAGAGAGTTCTTTGCCATGAGCTGCCATGTTGAACTTGCCAGTGGTTTAGACATTAATGGCTGTGTGTTGAGTTATTTTGAGTGGACAGCAAATGTACACTGTTACACAAGCTGTACACTCACTACTTTACATTGTAGCAAAGTGTCATTTCTTCAGTGTTGTCACATGAAAAGATATAATCAAATATTTACAAACATGTGAGGGGTGTACTCACTTTTGTGAGATACTGTATACACATTGGGGGAAATAAGTATTGAACATTTTTTTCAGTAAATATATTTCCAATGAGGCTATTCACATGAAATTTTCAACAGACATCAGTGTTAACTCAAGAAATCCGCAAATACAAAGAATTCACAACATTAAAGTCCATAAATAAAGTTATGTGTAATAAAGTGGAATGACACAGGAAAAAATTATCGAACAAACTAAGAAAATGCAGTTCTCCAAGGCAAGGAACCAGCTGAAATCCATAAGTAATTATACCCCCTATCTGTGCAAATTAATATCAGCTGGGTTAGTGAATTGATGGTCTATAAAAAGGCTTTTCCTTACCAAGGTGTCACACAAGAAACATCTCAGAGAGCTCTCCCAAGTCCTTCGCAACCTTATTGTTGTGAAACATATTGATGGAATCAGATACAGACGTATTAAAAAAAATTCTGAATCTTCCAATTAGCACCATTGGGGCCATTAACTGCAAGTGGAAGCAGCATTACTCCGTCATCAACCGGCCACACACAGGAGCTAGATTTCTGACCCGAGAGTCAGAAGAATAGTCAAAAGAGTAGCTCAAGAGCAAAGGACCAAGCAGAAAGAGCGCCAGAAACACTTGGAGGCAGCAGGTACCATCGTCACAGAGAAAACAATAGGCAATGCACTCCACTGCTCACGCTCACCCCGCAAGACTCCATTACTAAAGAAAAGGCATGTCGAAGCTCGTTTAAAGTTTTCCACAGCTCATTTGGATAAGCCTGTGACAGACTGGGAGAGTGTAGTCTGGTCAGACGAGAGCAAAATTATACTTTTTGGCTGTAATACTACACACCATGTTCGGAGAAGAAATGACACTGCACATCACCCTTAATAC
>JAFFST010047958.1:0-10088 GCA_022414735.1 Noturus placidus | reverse complement strand
TCTCGATGTGCAAATCTGATAGAGACATACCCCAAGCGACTTACAGCTGTAATTGCAGCAAAAGGTGGCGCTACAAAGTATTAACTTAAGGGGGCTGAATAATTTTGCACGCCCAATTTTTCAGTTTTTTATTTGTTAAAAAAGTTTGAAATATCCAATAAATTTCATTCCACTTCATGATTGTGTCCCACCTGTTGTTGATTCTTCACAAAAAATCACAGTTTTATATCTTTATGTTTGAGGCCTGAAATGTGGCAAAAGGTCGAATAGTTCAAGGGGGCCGAATACTTGCGCAAGGCACTGTATATACACATATACATACATATATACATATACATACATACAGTATATACACACACACACACACACACATACATATATATATATATATATATTAAAATGGTCTATTAAAATGGTTCATTAAAAAGTTTTTTTTAAAGTTTAAAAAAGGTTTATGAGTCCAACTACTTACAGACATAGCCTCGGCTATTTTGTCTGCACCTCCTTGAAAGTTCTCAATCTCATTTAGGTTCTGTTCTAGTAGGTCCATCCAAGTATTTTCCTGTTCCAAGTAGCACAGCAATTCACACCAGCAAGCCCACACCTCCTGCAATTGATATAAATGGAATGATGAATTAGGTTGGATGATCTTTATAGATGAATGGTGGAATTTTTGTATTTACAGCAGTTAGATTACCTCTAATGTCTTGTATTTCCCATCAAGCCGACTACACAGCCGCTGGTAGTTGGAAGTCAAAACATCTAGTTCTGCCTTTAGAGCCTCGTGTGCTGTGGGTGGAGCCTTTGCAATAAAACTGGTGACTTTATCTTCCAGAAGGCTTACCTTTCTTTCTTTCTGATGGATTTCTTCTTGAGCTCTCTGAGTGTTGATGAGTGGAGTGAAATAACACACATACGAGACATTCAGGGTATTTTTTTGTTCTGCATTTGGTTTCACAAACTCTCTTTGATGTTAAAGAACTTTAAAAGACAGGAATAATTTTGCTTTCAGCAGCAAAGAATTGAATGTTAAGGTGTTACACTGTCCAGGTATTTTGGATGTACAGTGAAAAAGGATTTGCCCCATTATGATTTCTTCTGTTTTTGTGTATCCCATACTGTTATTCCATACTAAACAAAATCCAAGATAGAACAAAGAACACCTGAGTAAACACAAAATACATTTTTTAAAAGATAATGTTATTTATTGAAGCACAAAAGTTATCCAATACCGACTGGGTCTGTGTGAAAATGTATTTGCCACTGTAGTTACTAATTCCCCAAATCTGTGAAACTACATTCGTATTGGGGTTCGGCTTGATTAGACACAACCAGACCATATTACTGCAAACCCTGTTCAATCAAAATCAACACTTAAATAGAACTTTTTCAACAGCATGAAGTTGCCAAAACTGAAAGAAATTCCAGAAATGATGAGGAAGAATTTAAATTCATTTAAATACATCAGTCTGGGAAGGGTTACAAAGCTATTTCAAAGGCTCTGGGACTCCAAACGACCACAGTGAGAGCCATTATCTCAAAGGGAAATACTCACAGTACTGTACACAAGTGAACCTTCCCAGAAGTGGCCAACCTTCCAAAATTACTGCAAGAGCACAGCAATTACTCATCCAGCAAGTCACAAAAGAACTAAGGACAACATCAAAGCACCAAAGGCCTCTGTTGCATAAATTAAGGTCACTATTCATGATGCCACAATCAAGAAAGACACTGGGAAAAATGGCTGCATGGAAGAGTGGCGAGGCAAAAATACTGCTAACACATTAAGGTTTGTCTGAATTTTGCCAAAATACACCTTGATGATCCTCAAACCTTTTGGGAGAATGTTCTGTGGCTTGATGAGTTGAAAGTAGAACTGTTTGGAAGACGGGTCCTGTTACATCTGGCATGAACCAAACACAGAATTCCACAAAAAGAACATCATACCTACGGTCAAACATGGTGGTGGAAATGTGATGGTGTGGGGATGCTTTGCTGCTTCAGGGCCTGGACAACTTGCAATAAATGAGTGTAACATGAATTCTGCTCTCTACCAGAAAATACTAAAGGAGAATGTCCGGTCTTCAGTCTGTAAATTGAAACTCATACATTGACTGCTTCTAAGGCCAAACAGTCTTCATATAAATCCATAATAAAGTTTTTCACACTATCTGTTGTTACCCAGATGAGGACGGGTTCCCTTCTGAGTCTGGTTCCTCTCAAGGTTTCTTACTCTTAACATCTTAGGGAGTTTTTCCTTGCCACCATCACCACCAGCTTGCTCAACTGCCTCGCACCTTTAATATCTGTATACCGTGTTGATATTTCTCTAAAGCTGCTTTGAGACAATGTCTATTGTAAAAAGCGCTATACAAATAAAATTGAATTGAATATTGTCTTATTCACGATAAGGTCAATAATCATATTACTGCTGTCCATGTACATGTAGTCAATGATCCAATGCATAGGAATAAGTCCCTAGTCCTAAAAGTAAGTGAAAGATTGATCTCCAGTTATTGGAAGCATTTGGGTGCAATTATTGCTGCTAAAGATGGCACAACCAATGAAATCAATGAAAAAAATAAAAATAAAAACTGTATTGTGTGTTTACTCAGGTTGCCTTAGTTTTGTACTGTGTTTCATTTGAAGACCTAAAACTATTTTGTATGAGATATGCACGAAAAATGAAGAAATCAGGATGGGGCAAATACTTTATCACAGCACTGCACACCCTTTTCCCTTAATATATTGGCACAACTGAACAAGCAAATTTTTTTGTAATATACTGTAAAGATAAATGTGTAAATAAGACATTTCAAATCACACAGCAAATATTAGGAACTACTAGTTTATCATCTTTTAACTGGACTGCAATGGTGGGTTATACCTAAACACCTGGAAGCAACATTTATTTTATGTAAACTTACGTTTTTAAATACTTGACAATTAAGATAATTTGGCATTGAATACGCATCTGAATGTGTATATCATGGTGCTATTAAAGGAAGATTATTTTGGTGAAAGGAGAATGTAAACAAAGGCAAAAGATTACGGTTCATGAAAAAAGCCCTTAACATTGCTTTAAGGAATAATAAATCTGTTTTTGGAAAATCAACATTGAAAAAGTCAGGCTTTCAGTTTGAAAAACACAAACCTTAAGTTCTTCCACTGCTGTATGGAGTTCTTCAGGTGTTTTATAACGGAAATCACGCTCCAGGTAATCTTCTTCTGCTTGTGTAATCCACTCTTGCATCTCTTGCATCTCCTTCTTCAAACTCACCGTCATATCCAGTCCACCTTTCAAGGCAGATTTCTTTGCATATGCCTAAAGAGAAACCCACAAATAAATGAGAGCAATCCATTTCATAGAATACAATATCATCAGGTAGACCCACTTAAAATCCTTTAATGGGTGTATTTTTGCTTTGCAAAATCAGAACTTTTATTAGGACTGCTAATCATTACCTGTTTGCAAATTAGTTCCCACTGAGAATTGAGGTCATCAAGAAGCGTCTGTATTTTGACAGCAAATGGTGGCTCTGCTTCCTTCTTCAAGACCTGTCCAACCTCATTGATGCCATTAAGACTAGGTTGGACAGTGTGAATGTCATTAACTAAAGCCTGGCAAATAAAAAAATACGTTTTGTTTTTTTAACCAATCAGCCAGTCAGTCTGTAAGTCTATCCATCAATTTGCTTTTATCGTACCATTTTGTCAACACAGACATTAAATAAGTAAAGACTCACCGTGCACTGTTCTAGCTGCTTCTCAAGAGCCTCTGAATCTCCTAATGCTGGCCACTCCTCATTCAGAAAAACATCAACCTCGGCCATCCACTTCTGCAGGGTATTTGTGTCATTCTAATTGTAAAACATATTTTATTTGCATTAGGTAGGTGTTTTACTTTTTTCTTTACATATGTGATGCCATTACTTGGTTAATACTGACATTGTGAGAGTTGGTTAAAATCATTCAAAAAAAAATCAGGGCACAAGGCAAGGGACACCCTGGACAGGGTGCCAACCCATTGCACACTGTTATATTATCCAATGTTTTTCTGTTTGCTCTATGTGCCATTTGTGTGTCTGTTGGTTGTGGGATGGGTTTATTTTGTCTCCTCTTCCTTCTCTTGGCCCCGCCTACTGCATGCATCATGTTCCGGCTTGCTAGTGGATGATCCAAGCCTTGTGCGACAGGATTGGTTGCCTGCACGTTTCCGGAAGTGTACTTAAACCTCGTCAGTCTCCATCCCAGGGCAGATCATTGGGGCGGCTGTGGCTCAGTCGGTAGAGCGGGTTGTCCACTAATCCACTAACCGTGGGGTTGGCGGTTCGAATCCCGGCCCGGGTGATCCCATGCCGAAGTGTCCTTGGGCAAGACACTGAACCCTAAGTTGCCCCCAATGGCAAGCTAGCACCTTGCATGGCAGCTCTGCTACCATTGGTGTGTGAATGTGGTCTCATTAGTAAGTCGCTTGTAAATGTAAAAAAATTATATTTCTGTAAAGCTGCTTTGAGACAATGTACCATTGTAAAAAAGCACTATACAAATTGATAAATTATTAAAATTATTATTGCCAGTGCGTTGTGTATAGAGAGAAGTGCTTTTCGCCTGTATGACTATTTCACCCGTGTGTGACCCTATGCCTGTTCTGACTTTGTTTATGCTCTGCCCAGCTATGATTCGTGTGACAAATTTGTGTATATATGTGGATATTATTTTGTCAATTAACACACTAATAGTCACCTCTGTAAATAGTGCACGGTTAAGAGTGGTTTGTAGAAGTTGGCACCATTTGTGTTGATTCTTCTTTTCTCTTGTTTTTGGGTTAGCTAGGGAGTGAGGGAAGGCGGTGTATTTTTGTTTTCTTTTCTTGTAGTTTAGTTAGTTTTCTTTGGTAAAGGTAGAGTGTATTATTGTTTATTATTTTGGCATGGTCTACTTCTGAAGAGTGAAACCACTGTGTGTATAAAAGGTGCTCCATTTGGAGAATAAACAAAATAAATGCAACCTTGGTCTCACCAACCATTTTCTTTTTTATTTTATCGTATGTTGCGGCCCGACCTAGACCGGGTTCGTAACAACACACATTCACACACCCAATTTTTTCAAACACTTAAAATGTATATCCTGGTATTTCTGTAAAGCTGCTTTGGGACAATTTCCACTGTTAAAAGCACTATACAAACAAAACTGAATTGAAAGGAGTTTAGCTCTAGTGTCATGAGATTAAACTTTCGAAAGGTTTTAACCTGGCGAGATTGGTTGGCTTTGATTGTGCCTTAAATGCATGAACATGTCATAGTTCTCAATAACTGTACGGATCAAGCAATGATTTTATATACAGTAGAATATTTTTTCAAACCCCCTGAAACTACTGTGCAGGACATTATTTTTATGCACGGCAAATGCCCGACTTCAGATTGCGTCATGCCGCTCATGGGCACGGGTGCTGCATGGTTGTGCTGGGTAACGCAGTTTCATCTTGCTTTTGGGCATATTCACTTCCCATAGTTAGCTTTCCACAGTGCAAAATTGTTATGTGAAACAAAGTATGTCTCAACTACACAATATTCTGATACTCTGACCCATTTTGTGCAAAATCTGCTTATGTGAGGATCAGTACTATGTCAAGTGCCTTTGTCTGAATACTAGCATCCATTAAAAGTATACAAAATGTTGTAAAGTCTGTTAGAGTAAGTTCAACCCAGCTTTGCACACTGTCTGGGAGTGATTTTTGCCCATACTTCCTGCAAATTTGCTACAGGTTCATCGGGTTGGTTGGATGTTGTTTGTTGATGCTGCCACAATCGTATTTCACTGTAGGCATGCTGTTAACTGAAGTGTGGCCTGCGTTAAGTTTGTACCACAAGTTGCTCATCAACATTTATGTCTTGATCTTGGCTTCATCGTACCAAAAAGCACATTCATTTTTGTGTTCACCCTCCCATATAGTCCTCAATTATGCAGAGCTCTTGAAATGGTTGTCTGGTGCACTTCACTCCATTCTCATCCACTGCATTCTGTAACTGCTTCAGAGTGACTGCTGGCCTCATTTTGATGTCCTTCATCCTTTGTCTGTCTTGTTTCTGTGCTAAGTTTTGAGGAACAGCCTTTTCTAGGTAGTGCTTGGATGATGTGATGCAACTCCCTCAATATTGATCCAGCAGTGCTTTCCTTCCTCAGAAGGACCCTTTGCCTTTATCAATCCTTTCATAGTTGCTTGAATGACGGTTCAACTGAGGTGGTTGTTTAACAGAAAATGGGAGCCATTTTAATATTTAACAGTAAAGGTCAATTACAAGTCTATATCTTTCATCTGGAGCCTCCAAAACCTGGGGGTTGAATACTTATGCAAGCAACAATTTTTTGTTTTGTTTTTGACTTTCTTTGAAATACTTGCTGACCAATGAAAATTCATTGAAAGAGAACATGACTTCACAATAAAAATATTGATGGGAAGAACATGTGCATTTATAATTTGTTAGCAGACAAATCTGATAAATTCCAGGATTTTTTTCAAGCCTCTTTAAATAAAATGTCTCTGATGATGACCAGCTTTCTCTGTGCAACTACGAACACAAAATTTGGACTTAAGAGACCAGTTCCGAATATGGCCCACGTTATGTGATGTATGCAATGAACAGAAATTTTTACATTGTAACCATAGATCTAAAAGATTTATATTTACATTTTAACTGCAGTGGTGCATATACTGTTGTTCCAGTTCTAAAATGTGGAGCTGTGTACTGTAAAAGTGGATAGATGAGTTTGCCTATGAGAGCTGCTGTGGATATTGGACTCAATATCTCCCAGCTGCTAGGTTTCTGGGAACTGATACATTTACTAAGTAGATCTGTATGTGAACAGCGGGATTTGTTTGTTTCTATTTTTTAAGCTCATCAAATAAATAGTATGTATGCATTAACATGTGCATAAGGAATGCTTAAAAAGAAGAATAGTTTGCTGCAGTGGTTGTCGTTAGTTCTTTTCACTGCAAAAAGCAATAAATTATGTAATTTGGCAACGGGTGCCCAAAATTTTTTGCATAATACTGTAACTGACTCTCTACTGAGGTTTATGGATTCACAACAAATCTAAATTATGCCAGAGATCTGAATAATTATGTGTGTTGACTATGCTTGAGGAATTCAAGTCTGACTACAACCCTGTATACACGCATTGTCCTTGTGCATTTTGTACATTTTCTGATCGGTTTTGCTATTTATGTCCTTGTGTGTCCTAGTTCCAGAATGAAAACATACCATGCTATGTTTTGTTAAGTCTGAACCACATTGCAGAAGTCTGATAAGCCATGTACACTCTCTCTTTTTATGTCAGACATGTTAAAGAATCAATTATCTAAACGCTTACCTGGAACTGCTGTAGCTTGGCCATGTGTTCCTGCAATTTTTGCCTGCTTTCTCTTAGTTGTTCACACATGTGTCTCCAGAAGGCCATCATACTGTCCATCTCAATGTGATACCTTTGCGATAACTCAGGGGGAGCTTTCTGGAACACCTGTTCAGCCATCTTAGTAAGATCATCCTTTTTGCTCTGGTGCTCTTGTTGTGCTGCTTGAATTGCCTGAAAAATAACGTTGGTAAATTAATGCTTGTGTCCAGTTCCCTTTTAGACAGTTTTTTACTGCTCCAACTTCAAGATAGACAATGCAGAGATTATAATTTTACATTTGTTTTCTCACTTATCTTATTCTTGTACAGTTGCAATCAAAATTATTCAACCCCCATGCAACGAATGCTTCAAATGGTTTCCCCAAATTCAACTGAAAAAGCAACTTATAATGATTTCAAGGGCTCCATCAAGGGCTTCATTAGTTGCACCAGGTGTGCTTGAGCTGGAACACATGAAATACTTGAACTGGCTAGGGGTAGAAAATGTACGAAATACCCGGACGGAGCAGAAAAAGGAAGCGATCAACGGCTACAAGCAAATTTCGGAGAAGGCAAGTTGCGAAAAACCCTTGAGTGACTGCTAAAGACCTGCAGCAAGACTTGGTGGCAACAGGCGCTGAGGTTTCAGTGAGCATAGTAAGGTGTGTACTAAACGCAGAAGGTTTCCATGCCAGAACTCCAAGACGTTCACCACTACTGACCCAAAAACACAAGAAAAGTTGGCTCAAAATCATATAAATAAACCAAAGAGGTTTGGGGACAAAAGCAGAACTTTTTGGATCAGCGGTATGTCTGGAGAAATAAGAATGAAGGAAGAACACTCTATCTACAGTCAATCATGGTGGTGGCTCGGTGGTGCTCTGGGGCTGCTTTGCATCCTCATGAAAAGTCATGGAAGATTCTATAGGGCCATCACAGTCACCCAATAGAAAATCTCTGGTGGGATTTGAAGAAGACGGTTGCAGCACACAAATCCAAGAATATAATTGAACTGGCCATTGCTCGTGAGGAATTCCTCAGGAACGTTGCAAGAAGCTATGCATCTCATAGGTCATAACAACAAAAGTGTGCTCTACTAAGTACTAAAGATGCTTGCCATGAAGGTGTTGAATCACTTTTGAGACTGGAGAAGTCATTATAAGTTGCATTTTCAGTTGAATTTGGGGAAAACACTGGAAGCATTCATTGTGTTGAACTATTTCAACTGCTTTTGTTTGATTTGTTCATCGCAAACCGCTGAAAGTCTGTACATTTTTACAATGAACCTGATTTGCAATGGGGGTTGAATAATTTGTCATTTTTAATAATTTATTGTATTTCTTGTATATTTGTGATTTTTCTAGTGTTGTCTGTTTAGTAGGTTAAATGTGCACTCATCAAGACCAATTCCTCATATAAGTAGCATACCTGGCAAATGAAACTGATCTAATTCTGATGCATTTTTGCTGCCAGCTCATTTTCTCAGACACACATCAATAGGAAAGGTAAACAAGGGGTTATATTAGATTTTTTTTTTGTTCAGAAAGGATGGTGATTTGCATCCAATTGTACATCTGTCAGATAGCATCTCTATAGGGTCCCCTCAGGCTCACCTATGAGTCTAGCATGCAACTTCCCCCTTATGCTAGAGTCCCTTAAATACCCTAAAGTTGAAGCTGAGCTCTTGCTAGCGAACTTTTAGCTAAAAGCATTGGGGAGCTGCATGTTCTGGCAGTAAGCTCGCCAGATGTTTCAGATGTGACCATGTGGATGAATCCAGGACTTTGGCCCAAGGTCATATCATATTTGTGAAACAGTCCAGTGACCTTGCAGCCTTTAATGTGGTGACCCAGCAGAGCATCCTTTGCTGTGTTCAGTATGTGCTCCTTGGTGGTGCTCTATGGTAAAGCATCTCTTGTGAGCCTTATTTAGAGGGATACCACTCCAAGAAATCTGTGCTGCTGCTTCCTCTGTATCATAACACACTTCCTCCAGATTCTATAAGGTTAATATAACCTCTTCCACTCATATAACATCATACATAATGTTAGAAGATCTCGACATGTGTGCACACATACAAGGTATTCAGGTGCCTCACAGCACTGTCATAGAATTACATTTATATGTGTAACTAGCAGCTTCAACAACAAAATCCTGCAGAAAAAAATAAATAAATAAAAATTGAGGCATAAAACCAGTGTCAATTCAACACTTAAAAGTGGTTAGAGCATTAAGTAAAATGAAGTGTTATGTTATTTCAAAACCTAAAAACAAACCATAATCTCTTTCAGCCTCTGTTCCATGATTGGGTACTCAGTTACAGCTGTAGAAGGTAGTTTGTCTTCACATTGTTGCATCCATGCCATTAGGGCTGCCATTACTTCCTTGTAGCGTGTAGGTGGAAGGCTAGTCTGGACTAAAAAAAAAGAGAAGTGAAAAAGATTGACAATACATCTTAATTGTTAATTTCTCAAAATGTTTGCGTTTATGCATTTTGGTTTTACTTCAGGGAATAAACAAACTGTAGATAAATAAATTAAAACAGAAAAAAGCATAAACCACTGGCAACAAAAGTGAGCACACCCCTAAGTGAAAATGTTCAAATTGGAGGTGTACTCACTTTAGTTGCCAGCGGTTTAGACATTAATGTCTGTGTGTTGAGTTATTTTGAGGGGACAGTAAATTGACACTGTT
>JAFFST010047957.1:67679-83101 GCA_022414735.1 Noturus placidus | reverse complement strand
TAGGTCAACATTGGATCATTCAGAGATCCTCACTGAACTTCCGGAGAGAGTTTGCTGCACTGAAAGTAAAGGGGCTGAATAATTTTGCACGCCCAATTTTTCAGTTTTTTATTTGTTGAAAAAGTTTGAAATATCCAATAAATTTCGTTCCACTTCATAATTGTGTCCCACCTGTTGTTGATTCTTCACAAAAAATTACAGTTTTATATCTTTATGTTTGAGGCCTAAAACGTGGCAAAAGGTCGAACAGTTCAAGGGGGCCGAATACTTTCGCAAGGCACTGTATATGGATGATAAAAATTGTTTTTTTTGCATCAATACCAAGTAATATGAAGACTAATGTCCCAAAATGTCTTCTTGTGTACATAAAAAAGGATTTTTATGAGAGCAACTTTGACAAATTTGTTGTTTGTAAATGTATATAATAATATGTGTAGGATCTCAGGGCGAATCAGGCAGCAAAGATGTAACAGGAAGAGATAAAACAATGAGCCATTTAGGGGACCCAAAGCTACACCTTCAGACCATTCAAACCAGAAGTCAAAGACTCTGTCAGGATTGGTACCAGCTAGTCTGGGTTCAATTCAATTCAATTCTATTTTATTTGTATAGTGCTTTTAACAATGGACAATTTAACAATGTCTCAAGCAGCTTTACAGAAATATATAAACACAGGATAGAGATTTGAAGTGTGTGAATTTATTCCTATTGTGTGAGCCGATGGCGTCGGTGGTGAGGAAAAACTCCCTGAGATGATAAGAGTGAGAAACCTTGATAGGAACCAGTCTCAGAAAGGAACCTGTCCTCATCTGGGTAACAATGGATAGTGTGAAAGTAAAGGAAATTTCATTATGGTTTTAATATGAGGATTTGTCCATGTGGAATTGAGGTCCAAAACCATGTCCATGGTACTTAAAGCGGTATCGTCCTATGCAATCTCCAGGCTGCACTGGGTTGTGGATGAACAAATAACACGAGTGGATCAAGTGATTTAATTCTGTCAGTATTTGTTCTGCTTAAACTCAGATTTAGTGAAGGGATTCCTATCAAAACTCTCACATCCATGAATAATGCACAGAGCATCATGGCATCATGGGAAATGTGCAGGGAAACAAGGTTGTTTCCACATCATCCCTGTTGGTGGAGCTTTTAGTCCCGTGGCGTGTTTCTAACCATGTCGCTTTTACCCTCACCCAAACACATTCAATATTGCATTGCAAGAAAATGGCCCCTAAGAGCAAAGCTGATGAAGCGTGTAACTCCCTGTGGATTCACCTCACACTCGAGTTATTTAAGTTGCGCTGCCCACTTTGGCCACTAGATGGAGACATGTGTCCTCCAAACACAAGTTCCTCATTAGAGAAGTGTTGACTGAGGCATTGAATGAATCTCTCCAAGTGCACATAGGAAATGATCATTCTAAATCACAGCTCTCTGAAGGATGAAGAAGGATCTGGAAATGGGTCACTTATCAGGGTGAGCATCTCATACACACATTTTCTCATACATACATACATCTCCTACACACACACACACACACACCACACACACACACCTTCTCATACACACACACACACACACACACACACACACACACACACACACTGCATCTTCTCATACACACACACACCTTCTCATACACACATACAGAAATTACACACACTACATTTTCTCATACATACATACGCACACAGACAGCATCTTCTCATACACACACACACACACACACAGAAACTACACACAATGCATCTTCTCATACACAAACACAGAAATTACACACTACATTTTCTCATACATACACACACACACAGACAGCATCTTCTCATACACACACACACACACACACACACACACACACACACACACACATCAGAAATTACACACACACACATCTCATACACACACACACACAGAAATTACACACACTACATTTTCTCATACACAGACACACAGACCGCATCTTCTCATACACACACACACACACACACACACTGCATCTTCTCATACACACACACAGAAATTACACACACACACAGAAATTATACACACTACATCTTCTCATACACACACACACACACACACACACAGTTGAGAGTCAGTACTTCAAAATTTCCAAATGTATCTGTTCTTCCTACAGCTAACACACGTTTCTGGTCAACCCTTGAAGACTAGCGTGAGCTCCAGAATTATAATGAGAGAAATTGAACCTTTAATTGCTCTAAAAACATGTTCAGTTTGTCCAATTAAACTTGAAAAGAATGCTTGAGAAACTTTATTTCTAAAATGTTGGATTCTGTTTAACTTCACGTCACACCGGATAAAAGTGTCCGCCAGATGAGCAAAAAAAGTGCAAACGTAGCGTCTATACCAGCTCTAACTCTTACCAAATGATCCCGAAAAGAAATGAATCCTCTTAGGCGGGTTTGTTCTTTTCTGAGCCATGGTTTCAATTTCGGAAGTGATGCATTGCAAGCCACAAATCCGCTCCGTGTGTAACTTTCCATTTCTCTCAATGAACTGGCTGAAGTTCTAATCTGAGATGGGTCTACGAGAGATCACTCGATACTGTGTGCAGTGACATCTCAGGGTTTCCAGAGGAGATGCAACATTATTCATTAAACCACAGAGCTGGAACCAAGCTGATGTTGCACTTTGTCCTTCTTTTCTATAACCACGGAAGAAAGGAGAATATTTCTGAAGCAGGATTCCTTATTTTTAAACAGGTTCCTTACTTTTTAAAAGCACATTTTAATAAACATTCTAGCACGTCCTTGAACTCTTTTTTTCCTTGTAGTAACGTATACCGATTAGCCATAACGTTAAAACCACCTGTGTAATATTTGTGCCACCGAAACAGCTCGGACCCGTCGAGGCATGGACTCCACAAGACCTCTGAAGGTATGCTGTGGGATCTGGCACCAAGACGTTAGCAGCAGATCCTTTACTTCCTGTAAGTTGCGAGGTGGGGTCTCCATGGTTTGGACTTGTTTGTCTAGAAGATTCCACAGACGCTCGATCGGATTGAGATCTGGGGAATTTGGAGGCCGGGTCTTGAACTCACCTTGAACTCTTTGTCATGTTCCTCAAACCGTTCCTGAACAATTTCTGCAGTGTTGCAGGACGCTTTATCCTGCCGAAAGACGCCACTGTCATTAGGGAATACCGTTGCCATGAAGACGCGTACTTGGTCTGAAACAATGTTTAAGAATGTGGTACGTATCAAAATAACATCCAGATGAATGCCAGGACCCAAGGTTTCCCAGCAGAACATTGCCCAGACCATCACACTGCCTCCGCCGGCTTGCCTTCTTCCCACAGTGCATCTCGTCATTAAATGAAGGCTGTTGTCTACAGCAGTGTCTGGGAGATATTTCCATACGAACAGTGACCTAAGAGTTGAACTGCATATGATCTGACTCTAAACTAGCCATCTTCGACATCCCGACAGTGGCGATTACGTGAATTTATTGGTTGGGACATTTTATAACCGACGCCACCCTGAGTAACTACCAGAGTGAATATGTAGAAGCTGATATTTCTAGAATACGTTTTCCTTCGTTTGTAAGATATGTAAGATTTTAACCTCATATACGTGACCATTTTAAACAAAGCATTGAGGTCAAATCACGGCATGTCAAAAAGTGGTGTAGGACACGCCCTCCCCGTGTAAAAAAAAAAAAAAACATGAAAGACACGAGACTCTGAAAGTACCAACTTTTAGCATGAAGAATATCCATCAAGCCGTGATTCAGCATCGGAATGATTTACAGCTCTGAATAAATGGGATGTGCTGATTTATGCCATTAGAGACAAATGCTCTGCCAAGAAGAACAGAAAAGCATGTTTTTTAGTCTGTCTTTTTATCTGAAGGCTTTTTACCATAAATCTTGCTTCAACTAATCATCTGGACTCAAATGTTTTGGCCGTTTTCGGCCATTTTCTAAAAAGCAGACACATTTTAAAACAGAAGTGACAATTGGTGAGAAATGTTAAACGATCATATGGTATTTGAAAGTATACACACATACTAAGTCACAAATTTCAGACAATGAAGCTGTTGTCATTACATGAGTCAGCAGCTCAGAGTGGGCGTGTCTTGGATTCAATTTCAGCATGTGTTTGAGTCCATATATGGAAGTCTTCAAACAGGAAGCGGAAGGTCATTGGCAATTAGAGAAAGTATGTTATATCAGGGCGGCTGTGGCTCAGTCGGTAGAGCGGGTTGTCCATTAATCCGCTAACCGTGGGGTTGGTGGTTCGAATCCCGGCCCGGGTGATCCCGTGCCGAAGTGTCCTTGGGCAAGACACTGAACCCTAAGTTGCCCCCAATGGCAAGCTAGCACCTTGCATGGCAGCTCTGCTACCATTGGTGTGTGAATGCGCTCTCATTAGTAAGTCGCTTGTAAAATGTAAAAATGTAAAAATGATATTTCCGTAAAGCTGCTTTGAGACAATGTACCATTGTAAAAAGCGCTATACAAATTGATAAATTATGTAATATACATAAAATACATAATATTCACACCTCATGCTAGCTAGCTAAAATAAGCTAATCGAGTGTGATCGTATAACTGCTTTTGATAGCTGCACAGCTAATCCGAAATATTTATAAACAAGTTTACAGTATATATTGCCTCAAAGCCACGCCCAGCTGCCCCAGTCAAATACACACTCATCCTTCTGTCCGAGAAAGAAAAAAAAAAAAACGCCCTCCTCGTTCGGCAAAATGCTGAGAATATTGTACTTTTACATGAATGTAACCCGAAGAGCAGCTAGCTAAAAGCCTGCTAGATAAGAGGCTAAGTAACAGTTAGCTAGATGACAAAAATATATTCAAGATATGGTGTTGAAATTTTATTATATTTTTGGTATCATGAGAAAGTTCCTGCATGTCCTAGCAATAATCTTCGTCTTCTTCGTTCAACGCTGTACAGATAATTCTGTCAAAGATTTGAGATGTTTATTAAAATGACCTTGTAGTAACACTAACTAGGGATCATATTCAGTGTTGAGGGACTCGTTTACAATATTTACACAGGGAAATTTACTGTACTCATACTCAGATTTGGGTTAAGTCAATTCTCTGGGCTGTAAATTAATTTTTTGATTCATTCATCTTCACTAAGTGCTTTATCCTGGTCAGGGTTTCATTGGATCGAGAGCCTATCCTGGGAACACTGGGCGTATGGCAGGAATACATTCTGGATGGTTCCATCATAGGGCACATTTATCTAAAAGATTGATCCAGATGTGTTTCTGGAAGCTATAGTATGAATTTAGGATATTTTAAGAACTCATGAGTTGAAAAACAGCTTTTATCGATATCAATTAGAGTATCATTATCCTCTACTGACTGATTGCTTAGATTATAATGAGCTCTCAGGTTGTGCTTGATCATACTGTTAAGCTTTATGATTTGATTACGTGGAAATGGGAGCGACTTGCTGTTGAATTAAGGAACTCATAAACGTGGTGACACTGTGTACACGGTGACTCCTAGGATGGCGTGTTATTTTATTGAGCTTGAGATAATGTTATCTCAGTCAGCATTTCAGGGATGGGTGACAATCTGCTGAAACAGACTGGAAGGTCAAACCACTCAGCACAACATTTTTGTTAGGGATGCACTGAATGTACGGCATCCGAAATGATCATATAAGTGAAAACACGGAATAAATCTGTCGAAAAATGACGTGTTTGATGACGTGACCAAATAGCCTAGCAACCAGAGTGAGGTGTGGCAATGTCACGACCTCGATGAGGGGGCGCACGCATGCACGAGCTATGTGCTCTTCAGATGTTTACTTTTTTGTTTCTGTTCCGGAGTATTCTGTAACGACGCGAGGCGTAAGGGAGTAGAGTACAGAAGCAGGCAAAGACGTATTTATTTAAGGGCAGGCAGGCAAATCCAAATCATATTCCAAAAAACTTAGTCAAGAAAGGCAAAGGGTCAGGCGATCGGCAAACAGGCATAAACGGGTCAAAGCAGGAAAAAAAAGTCGTGGTCACAGAAAACCGGGTTACAACACAAAACAAGAAACAAGAACTAGTACTATGGACTGGGAGCGGAAAAACCAGCGTGGACTAAATGAACTAATCTATAGTTTAAACTAACTGAATCTATCAAGGAACATAACATTAATAACGTATCTAACTCTACTATATCTACTATAATACTCGGTGAGGTGTACAGGGACACGAGCGGTATATATCCCCAATATAATCAGCGTATAGAACTATACTATATCTACTATAATACTCGGTGAGGTGTACAGGGACACGAGCGGTATATATCCCCAATATAATCAGCGTATAGAACTATACTAATATATATATATATATATATATATACACACACACATACATACATATATATCTTTGTTTCCATGTAGAATGAAATCAACAACATCTCATTTTCATTTTTAATATTATTTTTATTGTATATCTTGCAACTGAGTCTACTTAATGTCTGGAATATTTCGTAATGGTAATTGCGTTGTATGTTCTGTGACCTGTGTGAGGTAAACTGTGTTGAACATAACGTGTTGTGACCAAACACAAAGAAAAATACATAATGAAATTAATAAAAAGGATTCATAATAAATAAAGATAATAATAATAATAATAATAATAATAATAATAATAATAATAATAATAATAATAATAATAATAATAATAATAATAATGATTCTGATTAAGGATGTGCAGATTCAAGATTTTTTTTTCCCCCCTTGAAAACGTCACTTGAATTTTGTTGGTTGCTATAACCACATTAACCCTTAAATGTATAAATGTTTCACCAATCGTTATTATACATTCGGGCCGTTAGCGACCCGGAGTACCGTATATATCTAACCTGGATGGATCTCTAAACTGCTCCAATAATATAAAACTGTCCTGAGATTTTATTAATGATTATAAAGTAATAACATACAGCATATTCTTTTATATTTTGACATTTTATTTGTCATTAAACAGATGCAAAAATAATACACACCGTTAAAATTACGCACTAATAATTCATGCGCTAAAATAGTGAAACTATTGTAGCATTTTCATTCAATCGTTTCAGTCAACATGACAAAATTACAATCATTACAATATTGAATATTTTGATTGTTATGATATTATGTCGCACTTTCTGCGCCTCCCCCCGGTAAATTCAGCATCTGGCTTGTATTTGGGATCCGGATCATTCGATACGTTACTCTCGATAGGCTACTATCGCTTTCATGATTGTCGAAATCAGTATTTTGTTAGCTGACAGCTTCACCGTCAGATCCTCCGTCAAACCACGCTAATATTTGATTAGAATATGCCATGTTGTTTTGCTGAAATTGGAGTTGAGGAGATCATCCTCAGGATGTTCCTGAGTAGGAATTCCGAGATGTACGTAAGCCCTAAGAGGCCATACATTATTATTATTATTATTATTTCTTTCTTGTTTTGTCATCATTTGTCCTGACTTAATTTGGTCTGTCCAGGGTGTACCCCGCCTTGTGCCCGATGCACCCTGGGATAGGCTCCAGATTCCCCGTGACCCTGAAAAGGAGTAAGCGGTTGAAGATGGATGGATGGAAGTCGGAATTTACTTTACTCGAATGTAGCATTAGTCACGTCTTAGGAGTCTTCTGGAGTTTAGGTCCTAGGAGTATAGAACTATACCTTTCCTCCATCACCCAGTCATGACAATTCAGATACATTTCCCAATCCTGTTTCCTGTCAACCTCTACATTTCCCTGAACAAGTGCAGACCTCTCTTCACCCTTGCTGAGCACCATCAATTTCATCTTAAGTGGAATAATAAAAAAAGAAGTAAAACCCACTTACTTACCTTTCACCAGACACATTTCTTCGCATTCTACTGCCGTCTCGAAATTATTCTCGTTGCCCTGACAGCCCCCGTACTCGAACAGTTCACAGCGGAACGTCTCGATGTTGAAGTAGAATCTGTCCTTTAACGCCTTGCAGGGCCCTTCGTCCTTCTTTAGGGCACACCAGTGGTGGAAAATCTTGAAAGAAGGTTGCTCTCCATCTGCAGAGATGAACAAGAGGGCCAAAGTTATAACTGGGCCATGAAAAAAAAAATCATTACAGTGGATCTGTGTTCACCTCTGAACTTTGCATATAAGTAGTGAAAGCAGGATGTCAGAATGTCAAAGTAACTTCACCATTAGAAGAATAAAGACTCCTAAAACTGTGATATTCTTTCATCTGCCTGTGCTGCCTGGTGCCCCTTTGCTTTTCACACCTCATGGGGTGACAGAAACAAAGAAGCCTGACTAATTCACGGACTTTAAAATGCACTACGCTCTGCCACTATAAATGCGTTTAAGTGCAAACTTAGACCAGCCCAGACCGTCACTTCTGACACGATAGCGTTAAAATGGTATTTTTCTTCTGTTATTTTAATTATGATCAATATAAACAATATTTATAGAAATGGACTGTAAACCAAATATATTTCTTAAGGTGGATCAATCTTTAAATCTAAATAAGACAGCTTCATCATTATCATTATCAAGTGTCATGTTATTTTGAAAAAAAAAAAAAAAATTAAATAAGATTAGTGAGTTTGCACTATTGAGCAAGCAATTTAGCATGAAGTGCAAAACGAAGGATGGAAACAATACAAAAACGGTGAATTTTACACCAACAGGGTGCCAACATTTACTGCCGCCTTTAAGTCTGAACTGAAATGATGCTTTAGTAAAATAATCAGGAAGTTCCTCGAATATGGTTTCGTATTGCATATTCACTACACGTTTACACCTCTGCTGATGACCGCAATTAAACAGCATCATTATTTTATGCTTATACAGGTACATCTCAAAAAACTTGAATATCAATGGAAAGTTTCTTCCCCCTCGTAATTTAATTCAAAAAGTGGAACTTTCTATATACTTTAGATTCATATTTCACATGAAGTGAAATATTTCAATATTAAAAATATATATGTTTTTGTTTTAGTCTTGATGATTACGGCTTACAGCTCACGGAAAGAAAAATTCCAGCCTCTCAAAATATTTAAATAAAGAATTTATAAGACAGAAATGTCGACCTTGTGAAAAGTATGTTAATTTATGCACTTGGTCAGGGTTTTAATACTTTTGCAGGAATCAGCCGATCAGCCTGTGGTACTGCTGAGGTGTTCTGGATGTCCAGATTGCTTTGATAGTGGTCTTCAGCTCGTCTGTATTGTTGGATCTGGTGTCTCTCTATGAGATTCTCTATGGGGTTCGGGTCAGGAGAGTCGGCTGGACAATCAAGCACAGTAATACCACGGTCAGTAAACCAGTCACTAGTAGTTTCACACTGCTGGAAGTCCTGCTGGAAAAACAAATCAGCATCTCCATAAAGCTCATCAGCAGATAAAGCATGAAGTTCTCTAAAATGAAGTTCTCCTGGTAGACGCTGCATCGACTCTCGACTTGAGAAAACACACTGGACCAACACCAGCAGATGACATGGCAACCCAAATCATCACTGACTGTGGAAACCTCACACTGGACTTCAAGCAACTTGGATTCTGTTCCTCTCCACTCTTCCTCCAGACTCTGGAACCTTGATTTCCAAATCAAATGCAACATTTACTTTCATCTGAAAGTCCAGGTACTCCTTAGTCCAGGTAAGACGCTTCTGGTGCTGTCTCTTGTTCAGGAGTGGCTTGACACTAGGATTACAACGCTGCGACATTTCTATATTATAAATTCTTTATTCTAATATTTTGAATTTTTGAGCTGTAAGCCGTAATAATCGAGATTAAAACAAAAAAAGGCTCGAAATATGTCACTTTATGTGTAATGAATCTATAATGTATGAAAGATCCACTTTTTGAATTAAATTAAGGAAAAAATGTGGCTTTTTCCACAACATTCTATTTTTTTTTTAGATGCACCTGTATTGTAATTTCTTTTTTAATGTTATTTATAAATTAAAATTAAAGTTTGTAAGATTGAGAGGTTGATCGGTTGTGAGTTTTGATTGATTCTTTTAAATGGAATTTCAGTTTCTTCCTGAAGCCTCTTTAGGTTCTCAAAAACACAAATCTAATTTACATACTGTTAGCACATTTGCCTCACAACTCCAGGGTTCGACTCCCGCCGCCACACCATGTGCGCAAATTCTGCATGTTGTCTCCCTGCTTCGGGGGTTTCCTCCCCCAGTCCAAAGACATGTACTGTAGGCTGATTGTCATGTCCAAAAGTGTCCGTGATGTATGAATGTGTGTGTATGTGTGATTGTGTCCGGAAATTATCTGGCAACCTGTCCAGGGTGTACCCCGCATTGTGCCCCATGCACCCTGGGATAGGCTCCAGGTTCCCCATGACCCAGTAAAAATAAGTGGTACAGAAAATGAACTGCATGTCCGTTTGCAAGTATTAAAGTTGATCAGACAAAAGTGTAGATGTTGAATGAAAGGTAAACACGGGAATGTATAGGGCAGTAGCCAGTTCCATGCAGGTCTTTCTGACAGAATTAAACATTTACAGCATTTGGCAGACACCCTTATCCAGAGTGACTTACATTTATCTTAATTTATACAACTGAGCATTTCAGGGCCTTGCTCAAGGGCCCGGCAGTGACGGGGTTTGAACTAATAATCTTATGATCAGTAGGCAAACGTCTTAATCACTTCAATTATTTGATATCTTCCAAAGTCTTGTCCTTGAAGAGAAAAAAAAAAAAAAAAAAAAAAGTTATCGTCCGCTAGACTGACTAAACCTATCCAAACCTTCTATGTTCATATTTTCTTTTCTAATTTCTGGAGGGTGTGTTGGGAGTCGGGGGTGAGGGGTTTTGGGGGCATAGGTGGGAGTATGAATAACAGATGGAGACAGAAATGCTTTTACATTCTTTTTCATATTCATTAGATTCACACACACAGTGATTCAAGTTACCAAACATGTCACTCTTTCAGGTAAAAAAAAACAAAACAAAACAAAAACTGTTATTATTGAATAAAATGCCTTAAAATGAGAAACAGAATAAGTGGAGTGGAATGGGTTAATTCTGACAGCTGGTTGAAGAATGACTGGGATAAAAGAGCATGTGGAGAAAACGACATCCACAGTTATGGCTTTTGCAATATGGTACCTGCTGTTCACACCAGAGAGAGAGGGGGGAGGGGGGGAGAGAGCGAGAGAGAGAGTGGGAAAGAGAGAGAGGGAGAGAGAGGGAGAGAGAGAGCGAGAGCGCAGATGGTCTGGGGATTAACTGACAGCTCCCTACTGGCAGGTCATCCACTTCACCTTCAGTACCCTGAACTCCGAATCACAAAATGGATTTCGCAGCTGAACTTTAAACAAAGGAAGCTTGTGATTGGCCAATAAGCATCTTCCAAATGCGCATACAAATAACACACCTGTTTTGTGCCTTAATGAATGTTGTTTTCTACATAAAGTTGCAAAAATAAGCGGCACATAGCAGCAGCAGTGTGATTTACTGCAGCTTGTAAGACAATTTGGGGATGGTGATTGCTTGGCAAATTGATACGACTAAAGGGCAGGTATTAAATTTGTGTAAACCCGCTTTCATCTTCAGAAGACAAAATAAAATGCATCTCAAAATAATGGCTCAGTAAATTCATTGTAAATGTTTCATATTCGATATTCACTGCACCTGCAAAGAGCTTGTGAACCCCCCCCCAAACAGTCATTTATTTAGTGCTCATACTGTATATTGAACAGTTTCAGTGTACTGAAGGTCAAGTGGATGACCTGCCAGTAGGAAGCTCTCAATTAAGTTCCAGACCATCTGCTCGCATTCTCTTGCGCTCTCTCTCTCTCTCTCTCTCTCTCATATAATTTTAGTTTTAGATCACAAACATTTAGAATGTATGTTCTTTGTGAGTATTCACCTACATCACACCCACTAACCCACTGCACACGCAATTTCTCCTGTTGTACACGCCCCTTTTACGTGTCATCTGAGTAAACTAATTTCGTTCATCTCACATTTGTCGTCCATACCTGGCTAGAGTGAACAGGACGCTAAATAAATAAATAAAAAATATTTGAATAATACTGTAGATGTGTCCTATTAAATTGATTGTTTAAAGAATTTATAACTCTGAATGTCTGCTCTTGGTTGGAGCCTTTGGGTTCGTCGTTCGATAAACCAACATGAAGACCAGAGAGCTGTCTATGGGAGAAAAGCAAGCCATTGCAAAAGCATTGGGCATATCCAGTACAACAATTTGGAAGGTCCTGGTTGTGGTTAGAAATTCTGATCGATCATCTTAAATTCATCTTTTGATCTCAAACCCAAATATTTTCAGTGTACAGTGGAAACAATAGAATTGGCCTTGCTGTTCCAATACTTTTAGAGGGGACTATAATAAATCTTATATGAATGATAGTTATGGAAACAGACACACATACTACTATCAATGCTTCAGAATCCTCCCAAGTCTGTGTTCCAGCTATTACCGAGATCTCTATAGCAAACTTTTTATAAAATGTATCCCATTCAGAATCCTCTCTATCCCCATACTCGCTCGAGTGACCCGACCCTGGAATGCTAAAAGATCCTCATACATGTCACTTTCCTGTTTTTCTTTCCTGTAACGAGTGCCGTGATGTTCCACCAGGTTCTAACAGGATACTGTAACCAATAGCACCAACACGGAGCTGCCAAAAAATTCAACACTAAGTTTGCTTTGTGCAGAATGAATGTTTTCTGAGCAAATGCCTACCGATAGCTTTATTTACATTCCTCCTTTACTTACAGCAGTGAGGGGTCAGTTGGCGTACAGCCTTAACTCTTATTGTTCCGAGTCAACATGGCTGCCTTTGCACTTTTATTAAAAGTTTAACCATAAGGAGCATTTTATTTTTTTAGTGTGAAAGCTCTGGTCTTCAAGTTCTCTAAGGCATAGATATTATATAAAAATGTAAGAATGCAAGATAGAAATGCAATTAGAATGGAAGAAAAGACCCCATGCTGGATTATGCACAGAAAAACAAGGAAACGTCCATCAAAGCATGAAGCAGTGCAGCATTCTTGAGCTTCCTGCACAAATTGCTAGTATTTATTTCTGCACAAGCCAAAATATGAGCAATAAATTCAGAAGATTATTTTATTTATTTATTTATTTACTTAAACGGGATAATGGATTCTGGCTTATTAAATTTACACTGCCAATGTTTTTTGGTGAAACTCAGCCATCACAAACACACACACACAAACACAAACACACACACACTCAAACTCAGAGGTTGCACCTTAATTTAGATAATGGTGTAAAATAGACGAGCATGGACTCAGACCAGGATGATTGTGACCTGAAGCACAGTGACACGTTTTGATCTCCCTCGGGAATAGTAGACACTGATTTTATCGTGAAATGGAATTTAGCAGCTCAGTGACAGATGATATTACTACATACACGGGTGAGGGCGCCGATCAAACACACTTTGAAGTTCACGCGTCAAAATATACATAAAAATATAGCTGCAAGCAGCAATACCAGGCTCAAGGTAGTTATCAGCACCATGAGCAGCAAAAGAAGCTTGGTGACATGTTTCGTTAGAGTCCAAAGAACAGTGTATGAGGAGTTAGAAAAAGTAAACTTCCAATCATATACATGTATTTTAAAAATAACTAAAAATAGCTACTTAGCTACTTACTTACAAATAGAAATTTTGTCCCGTATGTGGTGCTGTTCTGACTCTGCTCAGGATGAATCTGGGCATGATGGTTATCATGCAAGAAAGCGTTCAAGAGTTATAAGCCAAAAAACAAAGTTTTTGCAATCTACTGACCTGTAGGGGCAGTGTGGCAAAACTCTGCCGAAACCCTCAGGGCTTAATGGTGATGACACTTACCAAGTTTCACCAAAATGGCCGACATAGTAACTTTTCATATCAGTGCACTTGGTATGCCCCGTTGAATCCAATGAGACCAACTTGATGATCTTATGACAAACTGTTCAGAAGTTAAAAGCAAAAATGTGCTTTTTTTTCCATGTCTCGTGACCACTAGGGGGCACTGTTCCAAAACTCAGCAGGCACCCTCAAAACTCATGATGGCTATGACAAACAATAAGTTTGGTATCGCACATGCTTAAGTGTTATGGAGATATACCCTCACGTCCATTTTGCCAGGCTTGCCATCAAATTTGTTGAAGCGCCATTTGAAAACGGTATGACTTATATTTTTGTCGTAAGTAGCTCTAAATGATGCCAATTTTGGTGCAAATCGGAAAAACGGCCTAGGACAAGCTGGAAAAAGTTGGTTATTTTGTTTATTTATTTATTTATGCACGGTTCAAAAGTTATTAACATAAGCGTGAGTGCAAATTTGGACAGTTGGTGGCGCTAGAGGTATTGAGTTAGAGACTACAAATTGGCTGTATTAACAGATCGGACTGTCCTCTATCTGTATGCCAAATTTCATAACTTTCCCGCAAGTGGTTCTATGGGCTGCCATAGACTCAAATGTGGAGGAAGAAGAAGAATAAGAAGAAGAAGAAGAAGAAGAAGAAGAAGAAGAAGAAGAAGACTAATGGAAACAGTAGGGGTCTATTACTTTCCCATTCAACTGGCTGTATTTATTTCCATACTTCCTTCCTTCCTTAGTTACTTGAACTTTTACTTACATACTAAAAGTACTCACTTGCTTTACAGACTGAAGGGAAAAACCCCTGGAAACAAACAACAACTGAAAGAGGCTGTGGTAAAAGCCTGGAAAACGCACCACAAAAGAAGAAACTGACAATTTGGTGATGTCAACAAATCATAAGTTTGATGCAGTTATTGCAAGCAAGGGGTATGCAAAAAATATTAAGTGTTATTTACATCAAGACTTCTATTCCTACACTTTTGCTCACCTAAAAATTGGGTGGTCTGATACAGATACAAACGGTTCCATGTTTTACGTTGTTTAACATATCTAGATGTAAATACCAGGAAAGAAAAGCTGAAACCATAAACTCTCGTCTAATGTCCATCGTTTGATCTCAAACCCAGAAGTCTTTAGTGTACAGCACAAGCAAATAAATTGGCCTTGCCGTTCCAATAGATTCGGAGGGGACTGTGCGTGTTGCATGCTGACCTACTTACCTACGTTCTTATTATTTAAATTACTTTACATTAGATTTACCGACATACTTACATACACCTACTTACGGATTTAACTTCCATAATTTACTTTCTTATGTATATACTCACTCACTTACTTTCTTACATAATGTACTTACAGTGCCTTGCGAAAGTATTCGGCCCCCTTGAACTGTTCGACCTTTTGCCACATTTCAGGCCTCAAACATAAAGATATAAAACTGTAATGTTTTGTGAAGAATCAACAACAGGTGGGACACAATCATGAAGTGGAACGAAATTTATTGGATATTTCAAACTTTTTCAACAAATAAAAAACTGAAAGATTGGGCGTGCAAAATTATTCAGCCCCCTTAAGTT
>JAFFST010047957.1:36963-50075 GCA_022414735.1 Noturus placidus | reverse complement strand
GGCCTGAAACGTGGCAAAAGGTCGAACAGTTCAAGGGGGCCGAATACTTTCGCAAGGCACTGTAAGTATGAAATAATATCCCCAATGTATCGACACTTTTTGGACACCCAGTAGTTTAGATCGTTAGCTAGAGTTAGTGAACTAGCTTGCATCGTATTGACATCTGCCTACACAGCAGTACACACCTGGTACTCAGTTTTTAAATTGTGTAATCTTCTGTAATACCGAGGAAATGCAGACATGATCATATCCTCTGAGTCATGAATGCTTGGTCCATGTCCCAAAGTAAATACTATTACTGTATATTAAATACTATGTACTATTTAGGCATACCACTTAGTACACCGTGTGTGGTTTAGGACACAGCAGATTGGTAGGCAGTTTATCCTGAATGAGAACTGACCTAGGATTCACAGCTGTGAGATTAATCAACACGATGTTACGCAATCCATGAACAAAATGTTCTCCCACAAATAGCTCACACACTAGCTAGCATGTTTGTACCAGAAAGGTCAAACGTGTTACATTCAGCAGCTAAGAGTATCATTGATATGACATGGTGAAATATTCCAAAATATTATTAACAAGGCAGCAAATATGCAGTATTTATAATACACTTAAAGGCCAATGTACTTCGTGCTAACTGGGTTGGTTTCTCACGGACCAGGTCTAGCACATTTCAGCTTTGTTAAGTCATTTATAAGGCATGAACGCACACTGAGTAATTCTAGGACCAGCGAGCTATTGAACAGCCCATTGTCTGCAAAAGTGTCAAAACGCAGGAAAGCCAGTACGCTATCAGCCCCTACATGCTTTCCTTGAATGATTTACTCGACTGAGCCTCAGCTAATGGCAACGTATTTAAGACAAGCCATAACTGTGAGACCAAATTTCCCCTGCAGGGTATGAATAGGAAAAGGTTAGTAGTGCTGAAAAGCCAAATAATGCTGCAATTAAGATTCGAATCCCTTTATTACTAGAGGGTTTATAAAATGTCTACTGAACCAGAAGGGCAAACGTAGTGCATTTTTTTTTTGGTTTTTAAATGCCTGTGTGACATAGCTAGATCTGTGAAAATAGTGCAAAGTATTTCAAAGTCATGTCGAGTGTTGCTATATAGCGTATTGAAATGTTGTCGTGAGTTGTGGTTCTAGTGCTCATAATGTAGGACAAACATTTTTTTTCAATTCTTGGTTTCTGAATGTTAATGGGCTTTTTGGGGGATTTTTTCAGTCCCTCCAGGATTTTGCGATCAAAGAAATGAACGCAAAATCAATGAAACTCTGGAGTATTGACAGGAGCTTGCAATTTTTCAAAATTACCGTAGATTGTCTGCAGATTTTGGGCAAGACGTGTCACGTCACATCGTCACAGCAAGCGTTTATCCAAAGCCGTCTTCGATTCACATGGGTTGAACATGTACAGCGAAAAGGTCTCATTTAACAACAAACATCACTGCGAAAGAAGCATTATGTGCAAGTGCAATTACGCCAATTCAAGCAAAAAGTTTTCCGCAAAAACAACATTTACATTTAGCAGACGCTTTTATCCAAAGCGACTTACAAATGAGACACACTCACACACCAATGGTAGCAGAGCTGCATGCAAGGTGCTAGCTTGCCATCGGGGGCAACTTAGGGTTCAGTGTCTTGCCCAAGGACACTTCGGCATGGGATCACCCGGGCCGGGATTCGAACCACCAACCCTACGATTAGTGGATTAGTGGACAACCCGCTCTACCGACTGTGCCACAGCCGTCCAAGAAAACAAACAAGAAAAAAAGAATAAAAATCTTGCTAATTGCGTGGCACATTGTGAAAAAAAGCCGCAGCAAAATTAAGCGTTTTTGGCCGCAACAATCACAAAAAACTCTTCTTTTTTTTGTATAGAAATCCTATATGGACTGAGTTTTCTCCAAAATTTGGTCACTTCACAAAACAGCCAAATCTCCCCTGCCATATGACAGTAGCTATAGTACCATCGTACGTTTCCACGTAGAAACGTACATCACATTAAAGAAAACGCTGGATGGAACACCAGATGTGAATAAAATCTTTTAAAAAAAAAACATATGCACAGATTTGAAAAAAATTTAATAAGACATGCACATAAAGTACAATGGAAACACATTAACAGAATTAATTCCTCGATGTGCATCAAAAAAAGGTCATGTGACTTTGCCTCAACAAATCATCTGATTGGATCTTTGGCTCAGATTCTCTGTGGGAACTGGCGCTCAGTGGGTCGCGTAACTGGTCTAACGAGCGGACCAATCTCGTTACACAGCATCTCAAATATTGTTTTTGTTATTCTGAAGTGCCTGAGACAGTCTGTCATCAAAATGATTTGCTATAATGACTTCCTAGAACTGTCTCACATGACTCTAACTCCGTTCTTAAATATCTGGCAACCTCCTCCGATTGCAAGATCACATCAGGTTTGTGATGTGATTCCTCTACCTGCTCTCAAGCTCAAGTCATTTATTATATTGGGAAAAAAAGAGCCACGGTGGCTTCCCAGGTTGCAACCAGTTTCTCCGAAAGTGACGATTTTGTTCTCCTGACCACATGGGTTCGAAACGGTGCTTTATCCGCAAATGTTTTATGTGATATTCCAATTTTTGATATAAGTTAAATTCACAACTTGGATGAAAACATATCAAGTGAGACACGTGATGCCAGCTGACTGCATCGGTTCACAGAGACCCACAATTGGCTAGTTTCGCTATGATTGACAGAGAAGTGAGACAAAGCCCCTCCCATCCAGAAAGCATGCCCGATTGTGTTCACTTAGCTCCCATCCATAAATTGCTACGAACGTTTTTCTCTGGAATATCAACAGGCTTTTTTCCATGTATGATGTTACCAATGGTGCTTGACATGGAAATGGATCTTCTTCTGAATTTGAAGAAATGAGTGCAGCATGCTGTGCCCAGTCACCAGATTTCACAACCTGCCACATCCTGCTAATAAATTTTGTAGTCCGAGGTTTTATTGTAACAGGTGGAAGCAAATACTAGGTAACTAATTAAAAGAAATTACAAATGAGCATGACTGCAACTTTATGGTGCGCTCACAGATTAGTGCCCATGATTCACTTTCTGGTTTAGTCTCTCAGATCAATAACGAAGCTGACATACTCGATCTATCAATATTTACGTGCTTCTATTACAATAGCCACTATAGAACCGAGTTTAACCAGGAAGTCAAGTCCCAAAAAGAGCCTCTCGGACACTCCAGGCCCAAACTAAGCCCTGTCTCAAGTGGTTACCGTGGTTACATAATCATACTTACTGGTACCTATAGACTTTATGGTCACTGCATGTCATAGTAAAAAAAAAATGGAAAGTAAGACTAACATCAGACAAATTTAGAGCATGAAAAAACACACATTTTGCTGAACACAGTCTAAGGGTTGGTCCAGATGGTCAACAATTTCTATGGACTAATTATAACTGGACTGCAACAGTATCTGAAAGCAGACCAAATACAACGTCAAAGAGAAAATACAGTCTTCTGAATGTTATATATTGTTTGCGTGGTTGTGTGTGTGGGCTAAAGTTCCTGGGCTGAAGTTTCAGGGTTATTCAGTTAACTGACTTAAAATTCCTCAGCTACATTTTCTCACATTCCTAGAGTTTCTTGTTTGCAAATGGCTGAAATTGGAAGGATTACGGTACACTGAGAAAGTCCAGAGCCCTTACAGGATCTTCAGTTGTCTACTACTCTTAAAAGGAGCAGTACCTAGTGTGTCAGTTAAGACTTTGGGTTATTGATCAGAAGGTTGTGAGGTCAAATCCCAGCATTGCCAAGCTGCCACTGTTTAATTGTGTGGCGGCTGTGGCTCAGTCGGTAGAGCGGGTTGTCCACTAATCCACGAATCGTGGGGTTGGTGGTTCGAATCCCGGCCCGGGTGATCCCATGCCGAAGTGTCCTTGGGCAAGACACTGAACCCTAAGTTGCCCCCAATGGCAAGCTAGCACCTTGCATGGAAGCTCTGCTACCATTGGTGTGTGAGTGTGCACTTGTAAGTCGCTTTGGATAAAAGCGTCTGCTAAATGAATAAATGTAAATGTAAATGTAATTGTATCCTGTCCTTAATTTTCAATAACCTCAGATCGTGTCCTCCGCCAAAAAGTATGACGAAACTCCTCTCACCTCAAAATGTTGACACACTTGTGCTCGGAGAATAAAAAATATACGGATTCGGATTTTGAAACCCAAGTTCACAATTACAAAACATTCAACATTAAGAGCTTATAACAAAGTATAAGAACAATAACAATAATAAACATAAATATAACAAATAAATATAATAAATATAACAATAGCATAAAGTGCAGTATACAGTAGTTATAGTACAACAGTTTTACAATCATTATAATTATCTTTATAATATATATATATATATATATATATATATATATGATTTGACTATTGTAAAGATCTCTTGGGTAATATACAGTATATAATATAATACTTTATAAAGATATTTTCAATAGTCAGATTATATTGTTAAAGACCTCTTATAATGTTATTATACTATTTCATCCGGGCATTTCAAGAGAAAGTAGCACCTAAAGTATATTTCATTCCATTATAAAGTACAAGTATTGTTTTATAGTCTAAATAAACAGAGGCAGATTTACAGGCAGAATTCTTTACCTGTGTTAAAAGCCGTGTGGCAAAATCCCAGACAAGCAAAAAGTACCATAAGACAGGAAAGGTGAAGTGAAGCCATATTCCTGAAGAGCAACTCTGATAATAATAACAGCCGCACTGGAGGAAAGGCTGCTTTAGAGTGCGCGCACTTCCTGCACTGGTCAAGGCCCGCGCGCGCGCACACACGCGCGCGCGCGCACACTTCCGGCTCTTAGGGGTGTTTCTACTTTCTTTCTTTCTTTCTTTCCTTCTTTCTCCCCCGTCCTTATCTTATCTTGAAGAGTTATTTGAGCTGGATTCCGCCCTTAAAAAAAAAAAAAAAAAAAAAAGTCTAAAAGGTTTATTCAGTAAATAAACAGTGAATTATCTCCAAACTAGTGCGGTCTCGTGAGATGAAATGCGCCTTAGTGACCGTTGCTATGCAATCCTTTGTGGTATGTTCCTAACAGATTAGCTGAGGTAACAGTAGCTACAGTTTAATTATTTATTTTATTTGTTTGTTGTTGTATTGTTTTTTTTTGTTTTTTTTTTTTACATTACAGTAGTGTCCCATTTTCATCAAAGGACTGGTTTCAAAATTATTGGCACCCATCCTCACAATAAAATATCTGGTAATGCCTCAGGAGAGCAACAAAGATGGAGACTGTAGCTATAGAGGACCGAGAACACAAACATGTCAAACTCCTTCGTGTGCTCGTGTTTGCCTGGATGCCTTGTTCATATGGTTAAATGAAATTCTACTACATATAGTCCTGAAAACAACATTTTCAATCTATCCCAAATTACATGTAAAAGTCTAACATTTTAAAGTCCGGTTACGCACAAATGTGAAGAAGTCAACATTCACATATTACTTTTATCGGACTGCCTAAATTGCAAATGGTTAGGTTTTATAACCATTACTTGTATTGTGCAGGTCAATGACCATTCGTTGAATGCCCGTGGGTTTTCCCCATGATGATGGATTACAAGTGGATTTTTTTTGCCTGTGTGAACATAACACATATACCCCAGAGTAACTGGTAATTGTGCAAGGTAACAGTTTCTTGATACTAAGAGAAACAATTAAAGGAAGGCAATTTGCATACATTTCAAATGTAATGTAATCGTCCCAATAGTTAAATAAAAAAACATTGTATTTTGTATAATAATTTATGTGCATTCTCCTAAAGTGTGCATATAATTCTGGCTGTACACCATGCGATTCCTCTTGCAGGTGTCTTAAATTATATATAAACGTATGATTTATGCCCAAAGGTATTTTTTAATAAATGTAGTGGAGCATAACGTAATATAATAATAGACTAAAAGTCCTGAAATCTAAGTGCTAAAGTAGAACACAAATAATCCAGATGGGTCCTTAAATACACTGGTTGGTAGAGTTTTGTACCCAATTAATCTCCAGTCCTGCTTAATGCACCTGTCAACACTGCACCCTATTGCCATAATTCATGCTCCTGAAATGAAATATTTACATCGAAGCTTGCCAAAAAAGTTCATCTTTCAACAGCAACCCCTGTGAGGTACTTAATTTGGACAAGTTGATGCCAATCTGTAGCGTTTGGAGATTTACAGCCTTTTCACTTCACAGGTGAAGGAAAGTTTCGTTCTTAGATTTGTTTCTGTATGCTTTTATATCTTCGTGTCCAGGATTTGTATTCTAGCTAACATCATCATGTTTCATTCTTTCCCAAATGTCCTTAAGGCAGCTTTAAATCCACATCAACTGACAATAATAACAGCTCAGGAGCCACATGGATTTAAAACGTGTGCAGAGTGCAAAGAGAGGTGAGTCTATAGATGACGTTATTTTTCATCCAGCCTGCCAAGGTTCTCGGAGGCGTGTCAGCGTTGAGATCATTCTACAGTGATTGTTGCGAACGTGAGTTGGTTCACGGCAGAGGTGTGTGCACACTTGTGATACTATATGGATCATTTACAAACATGAATGTGACTCAAGTCACATTGGAACAAGAAATTGTGCAATAACGAATGTAGCCTAAGAGACAAATTGTCCAAACCCTGTCCTCTCGAGAGGAAAAAAATAAAAATCTAACAACTATCAGCAAAGCTTTCATCACAAACATGATTAAAAGTCTACTGACAGCTTGTCCTTTTTTTCATGATCAAGGCAAGAAAGTGAAAAACAGATAGATGTATAGATAGGTTTCGGTGTTTTGGCAGTTATTACATTCGGTTTTTCTCAGATGGATGTGTGGGAGTAGAACGCAGTGATGTGCACATACACAGTGATATAAAAACAGCTAAATAAATCCCTATATGACATTTCATTACATCTGCATGGCTATATTTTGGCTATGTATCTACGATTGCATATGAAAATGGTCCAAATCCAATGTGAGAAGATTGTGTTCCCATTTGGGTCACTTACAAACATGGATGCAAACTGTCAGGACAGGAAGACTGAATAAAACAATTAAAATGCTACAGTAAAGCTTTTACTATGTATAAACAGCAGTTCAGTCATAGCTCAGAGGTTACGATTCCAGCCAACTGATTGCAATGATGCAAGTTTAAAATATCCTGAATTCATAAAACTACCACTGATGGGCATAAACCTCAATTGCTCCAGAGAAAATGGAGATGGCTTTCTCTGCACTCGGACAGCAATTTCTTCAGTAATAGTAATACATCTCTAAATTCAAATGATTGATGTATATATTTATATGTATATAAATATTAACAAATATTAAAGTAAATAAAATGAATACACCAAACTACAAAGCAACACTCCGAATATCAAATAAAAAATAGAGACATCTAAAATGAGTTTTTAAAAAACACTACAAGTAACACAACAAAATTAGTCAGTGATAGTTTTTATTTTGCCTCTGGAGGCTGCTCTTGTACTGTATAATGACAGTGGACACTTCTCAGACGCTCCTGATTTGCTGGAACTATTGGTTTTCAGCAAAAATCCACACCAATAGTTTTTTAGCCGATTAATCTGCAGAACTGATCAATCCGTCGACCTCTAGCCTAGACTCTCACATATGTACATTTTTTTTTTCAAATTTCTTTGGTTGGTACTTTTTGACTCTCGTTTTGCCTATTCTAGTCTGGTTGCTGATCAGCTGACCCATTCGTGTTTTTTTTTATAATTATGTTTTGGGAATTGTGTTTCGGATTATCTGCCTGATGTTAATCGAATTAACCTGCACTCGTCTCCGTCCTTGCTACCTGACATTTACAATATTAAATACAAAGGAAACAACAGAAGGGCATTTATAAGTACAATATACACTGAGACTACAAAGTGTTGAGTACAGCTACTTCATATATAAAAATAAATAAATAAATAAATAAATAAATAAATAAATAAATAAATAAATAAATAAATGGACAGGCTATGTCCATAAATGCAAACCTGTGCACTGATCTCTGTTGCTTTATTGGAATGTTCATGATTCTATTGCAATGAATTCAAATGTACAATCACCATTTCAGCATGCAACCTTGTAACACAGTCATTTGGGTGTAAAAGAGTCAATCATGCCATCTGCTTTTCAGAGGTGTTGTATATTGCAGCTGTGCTCAGAAAGTGAAGAGGCTTTTGTCTAAGATCCCTTGACTCATAGCTTTAGTTGGCAAAAATGCCACAGGGATTATCTGAATTCTTTCCTGAAACTGTGATGATTCACCCTTTTTTCACAGAGAGCTACAACATTTGCCTTGGGGTTAGGCATGACTGAAACACAGTTGTGACTAGCTTGTTGGGGCAAAAAAAATGGTTTGAAGTTCAAAAGTTTGGAAGCTGTTCCAAATTACAGGTACAATAGTGCTGTTACAAGGCCTTAAAGCAATCTGATCAGCTATTGTGATAATCTTCCCGAAAATATGGCAATATAGATACCCTTCAAGATCATGTTACATTTTAATGCAACTTTATTATCATTAGAGAATTACATATGCCCTGTTTTGATCGGCTTTGGAAAACGTAATAACGTTTCACACTAGATTTAGCTGGGAGGCATGAATTTTTACTCAACGAAACCAAGGCATCAACAAAGTTAGCTATTCTATACATGAACAAAACATTCATGTTATGAAATAATTTAATTTTAATTAATTTGACATAATATGTAAAAAAAATTGGCATTAAAATGGAATAATGCTTCCATGTATAAAAAATAACATACGGTGGGGGAAATAAGTATTGAACATGTCAACATTATTTCAGTAAATATATTTCCAATGAGGTTATTCACATGAAATTTTCACCAGACATCAGAATTAACTCAAGAAATCCGGAAATATAAAGAATTCAAAACATTAGTATGTTGGGATACTTGTGTCTTGTGGGCTAGTAACTTGAAAGCATGTGTCTTTGGGGCTTGTATCTTGGGAGTATGTGTCTTGGGGTCATGTGTCTTGGAGGTTGTTGCCTTGGGAGCATGTGTCTGGGAGATAGTAACTTGGGAGCATGCGCATTGTTGGTTGATGTCTCGGGGTTGGTGTTTTTGGTGCTGGTGTCTTGGAAGCATGTGTCTTGGGTGCTGGGTCTTTGGAGCAGTTGTGTTGGGGGTCAGTGACAGAGTTGAGATACATGAGTGAAATAGGGCTACGAGCTAAAGAACACACTCTGTCAGGACTAAAGGATGAGGGGGCAAAGTACCTGCCTCACCATTACACTTCACTTTAACCTAGCAGCCACAGCCTGAAACCAGTGCAGCATGGGGAGAAGAGCTTAACCTAGACATTCCCGATAAACATTGTGATTTCCCCCTCTGCATTTCGGAAACAGGCAGGGTCTTGCCAATCTCTTGGAATATATAATGGAATATATCTATGTCGGCGATTTGTTCGATGCAGGGGAAACGGGGGAACCAGGGATGGATTAACTCTCTCTGACATGCCGTAGATAAAATGTCCCTTATTTTCTTGACAAAAACAAATAATGAATGAAAACATGTTGAAATAAAACCGTACTACTAAATTTAACTCAAGACTACATGTTTATGAATCGGTGTGAGGGGCGTGGTCAAAAAAGGTGTGCTTTCCAGCTCTCCATTACCGTCTGCCCGTGTCAGAAGGTTAACCCACGTAATATACACCTCTCACACCACACGTGACCCATGACCCAGGACACCACGAAACCTTGCAAAACACAACACAATCCCCAAACAAACGGATCAAAACAAACCCAAATTCCAACCCCACAATAAAATTGCAAAATGGCTGTAACAATATCTACTCAAAAATAAAGGGGCATTCTCCCCTTGTGCCCAAAGTAAAACAGGGCATGATATTAGACTCCGCATTCCTGGTTGTTGAAAAACCTTCTATAATTGTAATGATGTTATTCCAATAACCCCTAAATATTGTGAGCAACAGCTAAGTCAACTTCCTTATGTCTGATGTCTTGGTTAATAAAAATCAGTTATAGTTTTATATGATTTTCTACCAATCCGACAACAGCACATGCTTTTATAGTGGATGGGAAATGACTCAGTGCTCATAGCAGGAGCTGATTAGCGTCTGTTCTGAGCGTACACAGCGTATCACAGACCACTGATGATGAGAATATGGTGAACGGGAGCATGACGACAACCTGTGCAGCTGACTCATATAGTCACTGAGTGAATAATGATCCTCTTGGTGTGAAAGTGCTGCACTGAAGCGAAGTGAGCTGGACGGAAAATGATGTCTTTGAATCAATTTAAATTATTAAGGAGTAAATTCATTCGTCAATAAATGATGCATGAAAATTATGCATTTAATATGATGTATTAACCAAAAGCTAATTTTAGTGTCATTATTTTTCTTCATAACTAACATGATTGTAGAAAACTCTTCTTTGTCCTCTATAGGAACTCATTGTGGAGGAGAAAATCTGTCTGGTTTAAATGCTGTTTGTCTTCGGTTCCTTCCAGTTTCACACTTATTCATGCTCCAGAAAACAAACAGCACCAGGTCTGTCACCTCACACCATCACACTGACCCAAGTGGAGCAGCTTGATTTGGTCCGTCAATCACGTAAACTGAATTTACAGTGGACTTTCTTTGGGGAAATGCTTGCCCTTAGGAGAAATGTGGTGAAGTGGCTAGTTCTCATAAGACATGTATTTTCCCAGAGGTCTGGGGAAAGTTTTCCTGTGGTGCTTCTATTTATTCATTACTCTGTAACGACTATATGTCTGGATCCCATGCCTGTGTTTGAGCAAAGATCGCTTGGAATTAACCAAATTAAAACCAACAAGAAAGGCTTGGTGCTGCAGTTATATAACTGTACTGTTATTTCTAATTAATGATGAAATCACATACTTAAACCCTCCAGAGCTTTTGGGGTCACTTTTTAATCAGAGCCAAGTAAAATTGTTTTGAGATAGAGGAGAAATATGATGAAGGCAGGCATGGTTTCATACAGTGATCCAACTTGAAACCAGTGATTCCTGGAAACAGATATTCATGTTCGTTTCCAGCTGAATGAACGTCTAAATAAAATTGATTTAGAAGTATATTTGAGGTCACATTCAGTTAAACCACAGCAGATCCATCAGGAAACACATCTTTTGCGGGGAAAAAGAGCAGTATGGGTCCTGAACTTTAGTGGAAGCCCATAGAAATTGACATGTCTTCACGTGTCTCAAAGGAAGCAAGGGATAGCCTTCACCCATTCTTATGTGATAAGAGAGAGCTGGTTAGTGGGCAGGAATTTGGAAATTAGTAACTTCGGAGAAAAAGGTGTAAAATATATTTAAAAGGATATTATGCAACGAAGAAGTGGATGAAGACTTGCTTTGCTTTCCAATTATTTATTTCGCGTGTCCTTGTCGACTTCACGTAGTCACATGGAAGTGAATCACTTGTCATGCAGAACAAAGGAGGAAATCATGTGAAATGTATTCACCATTGGCAGAAGACACAATGTAATCATTGTGATTTCTTTGCTGTCTGTTTTCTTTTCTGTGGCTTAGACTTAGATCCTCCCATGCTAGGTAGCAAATCGGGCAGTAAGTTCTCTCCAGCGGTTCCAGTCTCCAGCCAGGTTCTCAGCATTGTCCCACGTGATGTTCAATGCTTGCAGGTTTGGATGAATGTCCTTATTGACATTTGGTGCGTGGTAGTGTACCCATGTCATTGTGGTGTAGGGATCCGATGGCTCTCCATTTGGAGGACGTGGTCAGCCAGTCAGAGTCTCCTGTTGGAGCGACGCTGACGTGGAGCTTGTACATGCCAATCCTTCGTAGCACCTCTTTGTTGATGATACGATCATGATATCAGATTCATCGTGTTTTCTTTAAACTGTGCTAATGAACTAACCAGCTATTAACGCCAGCCAACAAATGAAAGCAGCAACGTTACACCAGCTAACATTGTTGGATTAATTCATTGTCTATACAAACAATTTGCTCCTGAAGTCTACAGTAATAGTGAGTTGAACTACTAATGTTTCAAGCTTTAATTTTGGCCAATGAACTTAATTTAGATAACAAAGTACCACATAGGCCTTTATGATGGTGAGCATGATTCAAAAAATAAATAAATAAATAAATAAATAAATAAATAAATAAATACATACAAATAACAAGAGAAAATCAAGAATGAATCATTTAAACAGTAATTTAGCATTAAAGGCCTGCACTTCCTGCAAAAAAAAAAACAAAAAAAAAAAAACAACAACAAAAAACCCCAAACAAACTGCAAATGGGGTGCAGATTACTTTCTATTTCAAAGTTGTTATATAACCATGAAAATATGACCTGGTGTAACTTCATATAGTGATCTCCCAGGAAGTGTGAAGGTCATTGTATATGCGGGGAGGTTAATCAGCTCCATTTCCGCTCCCTTAATGTCATAAACGTGGGTTACACCTCATTATGAAAATCAGTGACATTTAAACAAGTGTGCATCGGAGAACAAAACAAGAACACCATTAGCTCAAGAGGGAGAAAGAAACATGTAAGTGGCCACTAGGAAGGGTATGTAACTTAATTATTTGCCGACTGACTGCCTTAGAGCAAAAATACATCGTGTTGGGGGAAAAGGATCCTTGTGTGTTGTGAAATAACTCTTCTGCCTATCCTAGAAACCAATGGCGGAACTAGGTACTTGTGATAATTACAGTAGATGTGCTATATCTACAGTTAGAGTATACGGTAACTGGTTCCAAACAATAAACTTTACTATAAATGTTAGCAATGCAGTTGAGAACATATCATGAATTTAATTCTATACTCTATACCCAGTCCCCTTAGTGGTTAGCACGTTCGCCTCACACCTCCAGGGTCCGGGGTTCGAGTCCCGCCAGGGCCATGTGTGTGCGGAGTTTGCATGTCCTCCCCATGCGTCGGGGGTTTCCTCCGGGTACTCCGGTTTCCTCCCCCAGTCCAAAGACATGCATGTTAGGCTGATTGGCGTGTCTAAAGTGTCCGTAGTGTATGAATGGGTGTGTGAGTGTGTATGTGATTGTGCCCTGTGATGGACTGG
>JAFFST010047956.1:4648-14854 GCA_022414735.1 Noturus placidus | reverse complement strand
AGAGAGAGAGAGAGAGAGAGAGAGCGAGCGAGATCTTTTAGCACTGTAGCTCACTAACAGTATGGACATGAAGTGGATGTTTCTGGAGCACCATTTCATTATTGCTGGCTGCATGTTAAGTCATTACATGAATCAGCCATAGCATTAAAAACCACCTGCCTAATATTGTGTAGGTCCACCTTGTGCTGCCAAAACAGCTCTGACCCATCGAGGCGTGGACTCTAGAAGACCTCTAGAAGGTGTGCTGTGGAATCTGGCACCTAGACTTTAGCAGCAGAACCTATAAGTCCTGTAAGTTGGGGGCTCTATAGATTGGACTTGTTTGTCCAGCACATCCGTATTGATGCTCAACTGGCTTGAGATTCAAGTCACCTGTCAGTGGTTTTAATGTTATGCCTGATCAGTGTATAATAACTTCCCTATGGATAGACCGGAGTGAACTCACCTGTTGGGCACCTGGCCGGGACAGTCGGTCATTTCTCGGGAAACCAGACGCTTGTAGTTGCGCAGTGTGAACTGAGGTCCTACCAAGAAGCCACCATAAAAGTACGAGAAACCACAAACCTCCAAAAGAGACGGAGTGGTTTGAAGAGCGGCGGTCTTCTGCTCCGCGCTCAACTGAGACTAATACACAGGACAGGAAAGATGAGGGGAAAAAAAAAAAAAAAAAAAAAAAAAAAAAAAAAAAAAAAGAATTAGGCTTGCCGTTCCAGTACTTTTGGAGGGAACTGTGGTTGTTTTTTGCAATCGTATTATAAGAAATACTAGATCAATCTGACCATATTCAAGCTATTTTCACTTGCTAAGAGTAATTTTGAACTACTAATTATCTAACATGCTAGAAACAAGAAGCAGCTCAGGCCAGGCCTCAGTCATGTTGCATAACCTTAGAACAAGCAAAATTCAAGCCAAATCAAATACCTTCATACACCAGTTCATGAAATGTCATGTTCATGAAAGCTCCTAACTGCTTGTTTATATGCAATCTAGCCCATATACAGCATATATAAATTCACAAAGTGGTTTATGTCCGTGTCTGGAGAACAGACCCTGAAATATTAAAATAGCAAATGGTAATCCACAGTATATACATACAGATAGGCCCGTCACAATAACTATTTTTCTACTTTTAAAGTCAGTGCTAGCTACACATCTTAAATTTGAATGACAGTATTTGCATTCAAATGTTTCCTCATAAATTCAACAAATATTCTAAGTTCAGATTTTAATTTGACAGCCCTGGAGCAGACGAGACGATAGAAGCAGCAAGAACGGCTAAAATGTTAGCAACATTCATCCGTATGTAAACAAACATGCATGAAATACTATGAGCAATATCGAGGTCAGCAAAAATGATCAAGGTCATGTCCGTATATCGTCCAATAAGTCAATAAGGACCAGACAAACACCTTAAATATTCATTATTCGTAAATTATGCACATGCCTAACAGAAATAATGGAACAAGAGAGAGTGAAGTTATATGAACAGAATGGAGAGGGAAAACAGGTAAAACAAAAACATATAGGCCGAATCAATCAACTCACTGGTTCTTTTCCACCATCATAGTAGTCAAGTGACAAACCTACAATGAGAAAATGACAACAAATTATTTGTGATTCGGTGTTAAGAGGAAGCAAGGAAAGCTCATTTGTCAGTTTAGCTAGTACTCGGTAATGTGTTAAACTTTTGGCTTCTTGTGATAAATGATTCCTAAGCATTTAACACTGTCTCTCTGAATAAATATTAAATGCAGTGTAAAGGAAGGGAGTGTACCAATGAGTTTGAGAGCAAGGACACAGTGGGGCATGGTCCACTTGATATCATACTCTCTTGTGGCGGTGTAGTAATAACCAGCCAAGAGGTATGTCTGTGAGTGAGAGAGAGAGAGAGAGAGAGGGGGGGGGGGGACACTTTAGTATTGTTAGTGCAACGATACTTTCAAAAGTGCACTTGTGCACATTTTTCAAAATGTTTTGCAATATTGGCACACAACAGATCTCACTAGTTTCTTCTGTGTACAATTTTTCTGCACCCATAACTGCGCTGATCAACTCTGCCTATTTTTCTTAAAGGGCATAAATCACTAAATCTACTTTCATACATAGTGACTCGCAGCAACAAAGCGACAGGAGACCCTTCATTTTCAATGGCAACTTCTGATGACACGAGCAACAGTGACCATTGCCGAATAGATGTGGGTGTCCCTTAAATGTTTAAGAATTGAAATGTTGTTTGGTTTCTTTGATAAATGGCTTTGCTACAAGCAGATTATGAGTCCAAGAATGCAAATCTATACTATCTATAGATATATACTTAAGCATATATGTACATATTTCCTAGTGTACATGTCTTCATACTATGTCATGTTGCTGGACACGCCCACACCGAGTCTATTTTCAGTAACTTGCAAAGTTAAGAAATGTTTAACTTTATGCAAATTTGGAGCAACTTGGTGCAGCGACTACCAATGGGATTGAAGATAGAGGAGCTACCATGGGAGTGAAGATCCGTGATCGGAGATGCTGCCTGTGAGTCCGAATTGTTTTGTGGACTCAGACAGTCTGGTGATTGTGCTGTCACTGCAGATAGATGGCCACCACAATGGCAAAAAGCACGCACTGCTTTTCCTTCAACTGGTACAATATGATGCATATATACACTGGTGAACTTTATATACAAACACTCTCCCTCCAGAATGGATTTGTATTTTACTGGTCTGTCATCAATAGTGGAATGCCAGTTGCACCACAAACTGATAAATGTTACTATGGCAGCCAGTAATAGGAACACCTATGGGCAACTTCATTGAACAGGCGACTGCCGATTTGCAGCAATAAAATCTCTGTGTGAATGTAGCTTAACTCATGAGGCATGCGAAGCCTCAGCAGGGGTGTTCACGGATGTTTTCATTGCAATTGATTAACCTCGCAGGCAGCACTGGGCTCTAAAAGTTACAAACCTTTCCTTTAACTGCGTAGTATTTTAAAAAACCCTTCATAAGAAAAAAAAAATATATTGAATTTAGCATCTGTTTGACCAATTAACCATGCTACAGAGTCAGGGTTAAGAGGACAAACAGATGCAAAACTTCTGCTACTCAGGGTTCGATGTTATTCAATATTGTATTTATCGTTAATCCTGACTGCTATATAACTAGTGTGTGCTGCGTTACTTTCGAATTAAGTTCATACAGTGACACGTACAGACTTTAGGCTGCTTCTGGGAGGTAGAGTTGTCTGCTATAGTTGTATGATATTCACTCCGATAATGAGCTGTATTAAGGCTGACAACCTGACAATATTTCACCCTTAAATTCATGTTTGGGGAAATAAAATTTACTTTGATTAACACAACTGCATTGTTTCATTAAACAGGTTCTTTTTCTAATTCATCTTTAAAAAAATTATTAAATAAATAATATAAAATAAAATAACAAAAAACATCTTCTGTTGGCTTAATACACCCAGGTCATTTCACTATTTTTCTCTTCTTCTTAGAATTTAACTTAAATAGTACTTACTTTTAACCTTCACTCTGTGTTTAGTTGTGGTGCTGTCTCTGTGTCTCCATGTGTGTGTTTTTGGGACTTTGTTCTTCCTAAACTGTTACTTGTTTTTGATCAGGCCAACAGAACTTAAGTCACTGACTACGCTTGTAGTACCTCTGTGCTCGGACTGTATTCACTTTCATTTGTAAGTTGCTTTAGATAACGGTCTATCAAATAAATGCAAATGTAAAATGCAAAACACAGGTGATCAGGCTAAAAGATAATCACTACACATTGACAATGTATGACTAACATGCCATGTGTCATCAACATGTAATCTAACTCCTAAACGAGGTGCAAACCCAGATGAACACCCCCCTCCCCAAAATTTTAATTACAAATCGTACCACAACTAAATGAACACCAGCAGATTCACCAAATCAACAGTTAATAACTTCACTTAGATACAATACACTTTATGTTAAAACTATAATGAATTCAGAAATGATTCTGATACACATACTCATAATAAGCTCAGAAGTTCCTGTTAACACCCTCATCACTTCTTAACCATATAGTACACAGTTACAGAAGGGAAATGATTTGTTATCTGGTATCACCCAGATGAGGACAGGGGTTTTTCCTTGCCACAGTCACCTCTGGCTTACTCATTCAGTGTCAATTTTGAAATGTAAAAATTGACATATTTCTGTAAAGCTCCTTTGTGACAATATCCATTGTTAAAAGCGCTATACAAATTAAACTGAATTGAACCAGTCCTGTTCATGTAGTTCTGCTTGCCTAGAGAATGCAGTCCCCACTCTAATCCAACACACCTACTCGGGATGATCAGTTTACTCGATTAAGCAGGTCATCCTTGTTGGATTAGGCCTAGAACTGAATTCTATAGGAATTATAGCAGATCTTCAGGAATATGTGATCACTGCCATAATGAATTCAAATAATTAATTACAAATGAGTAGAACAGCTGTCATTCTTCACAATGTAGAACCCATGGTTGTGTAGATATCTCACCATTTGGAATATAAAGCTGCTCAGGACACCAGTGACGGTCCTTCCCATAAGCCTCAGCAGCAGGAACTGGATGATTATGCATAATGCAGAGTGATACACCTGAGAGCCTGAGAGAAATACAGAGGGTAGATGTGTTAGGGCAGTCAGGTGTGAAAGGGCAGTTTCATTTACCATCACTCACGCATTCTCACACATGCACACGGGCAAAGAGAGGATGAGAGAGAACTACAGGCACTAATTTATCACATATACCTGTCATATGCCAAGAGTGCTAAGAAACAGTGTTTTCCATCCAGCTCTTTTGTCTAAAGGGTCTTGGAAAGATCGGTTGCGGTATGGTCTAATCACTCAGTCATCCACAGCCAGGGCATCAGTGGCTCAGAGGTTAAGGCTGATGGAAAGGTCTATTGTTCAAGCCCCAGCCCCACCAAGCTGCCATTGATGGGTTCTTGACCAAGACTCTTAACGCTCTCTGCCACAGCGGCACCGTATCATGGCTGACTCTGCACTCCGATATGCAAAAAAAGAATTTCATTGTACTTGTATATGTGATAAAAGGTGATTACATGGATTTTTAAAATTCTAATAAAAAAGCTGAATGGAATACCCCAAGAGAAATATTGCAAAACATGTCTTTACATTAACCTGAGGTGGAAATGAATCATGGAAACAATATTTCCATATCAATGATGTTGGGGGTGCAAGTCACATGCTTCTGCACTCTATTTATCAATCTATGTATCCAGTTGTGCTCATAAATTTACACACCCCTTGCAGACTCTGCCAAATGTGAATACGTTTTAAAAAAGAGGTATCATTGAAATTGCATTTTGTTTTTTATTTTGCATTTTGACCTAAATAAAGATATTTCACATAACATTTATATATATAAAAAAAAAACCATACATCCCTCTTATTTTTTATTTATTAACATTTTGCAGATTCTGCAAGGGGTATGTAAATTTATGAGCATAACTGTATCTCACTATATACATACAAAAATACTCTGCTCTCATGGATATCAAACATTTGCAAACAAAAATCTCTTAAATATAGGTGTGCAAGAATTATTTGCGCCCTTTTAGTCAATACTTTGTGCTACTTCCCTTTGCCACGATAACAGCTTTGAGTCTTCTCCTATAATGCCTGATGAGTTTGGAGAATACATGGCAAGGGATCCGACACCATTCCATACAGATTCTCGCCAGATTCTTCAAATTTCAAGGTCCACACTGGTGAACTCTCCTCTCCAGTTCACTCCACAGGTTTTCTAAGGGATTCAAGTCAGGGGACTGGGATGGCAATGGCAGGGCCTTGATTTTGTGGTCAGTAATCCATTTTTGTGTTGATTTTGATGCACATTTTGGATCATTGTCCTGCTGGAAGATCCAACCACGGCCTGCTTTAAGCTTTCTGGCAGAGGTAGTCAGGTTTTCATTTAATATCTGTTGATATCTGATAGAGTCCATGATACCATGTATCCTAACAAAATATCCAGGTCCTCTGACAGAAAAATAGCCCCAAAACATAAAATGGCCACCACCATATTTAACCATGGGCTCAGTGAGCACCAAAACCCCCTTTGGTGTTTATTGCCAAAAAGCTCCATTTTGATTTCATCTGACCATAGAACCCGATCCAATTTGAAGTTCCAGTCGTGTCTGGCAAACTGAAGATGCTTAATTTTGTTTTTGGATGAGAGTAGAGGCTTTTTTCTTGAAACCCTTCCAAACAACTTGTGGTGATGTAGGTGACTTCAGATTGTAGTTTAGGAGATTTTCTGACCCCAAGAGGCAACTAACTCCTACAATTCTCCAGCTGTGATCCTTGGAGATTTTTTGGCCACTTGAACCATCCTCTTCACAGTGCACTGAGACAATATAGACACGCATCCAATTCTAGGTTTAGTCAGAACATTTCCAGTTGAACTTCTTAATTATTGCCCTGATGGTGAAAATGGGCATTTTCAATGCTTCTGCTATTTTCTTATAGCCACTTCCTTTTTTGTGAAGTTCGACAACCTTTTGCCGCACATCATAACTATATTTCTTTCTCTTACCCAATGTTATGAATGGCTAAGGGAATTTGGCCTGTGATGACTCATTTATAACGCTGTGAAACAGGAAGTCATGGTTGAACAATTTTCTGTTCCTAGTCACCCAGTTTTACAAAAAAAAAAAAATTTCAATGGGAATATACTTCAAATATATTTCTCATTAATTCATATGGGTGCCAATAATTGTTACACACCTATATTTTATAAACAAACATGATGAGAGAGGTCACATGTGCTGCTTGTACAGACAAAGAAACAAAGGTTTTTTTCTGAAATAACATCAAATGTCACGGAGGCCAGAATAAATAGTTACTGATGAATGAATGAATGAACAAACAAATATGAAGATCAAATTAATATATTACGCCTCTGGCGCTCTTCTTGTTCCGTGCGTTGTTGAAAAACAGCCTTGGCCGTTGTCTTTTCAAATCACTTTTACGATTTTCACATGTCCGCAGTCATGGAAACACATGCTTATTCACAATTCCTTTTGTCCACTTTTTATTCATTCGTTTTAAATCTGACATGTTTGAATGAAAATGCAACCAGACACCTTATGGAGCAAAATGTGTCAACAAAAGACAAATAATCAGGCATAGAATTGACACACCTGCTGTTAAGCCCAGAGCAGCGTTAAAAATAAAATAAAAATAAGCACAGGTTAGTCGGTAATAACATCCGTTCACTCAAGCTGTATTCAGTCTTAAACCATGTCTCAAATCACACACTGCAGTCCCCTCCAAAACTATTGGAACGACAAGGTCAATTTAATTGTTTTTGCTGTAGACTGAAGACATTTGGGTTTGAGATCAAAAGATGAAGATGAGAAGAGAGTTTAGAATTTCATCTTTTATTGCCTGGTGTTTATGTTTAGATGTCTTAAACAACATGGCGCACAGGACATTTTATACACGATCATCCAATTTGTAGGCAAGCAAAAATATTGGAACATGTGACTGACATGTGGTTCTTATTACCCAGATGTGTCCTGTTAAATTGATTGTTTAAACAATAAACAATAAATAGCTTTGAACATCTACTCTTAGTTTTAGCCTTGTTTCACCCGTGAATCCTGTGAAGGATTTGTTGTTAAAAAAAAGGATAAACCAATATGAAGACCAGAGAGCAGTCTATGAAAAGGAAGCCATTTTGAAGCTAAGAAAAGAGGGAAAAATCAGAGGCATTGCACAAACATGGGGCATAGCCAATACAGCAATTTGGAATGTCTTAAAAAAGAAACAAAAAACACTGGTGTACTGAGCAACAGACACCGAATGAGTGGGCCGAGGAAAATAATAGCTGATGACAGAAACGTTGTGAAAGATTGAAGAAAACCCACAAAACAACAGTGACATCAACAACCTCCACAGGGCAGAGGTGAAGGCATCACAATCCACTGTTCCAAGAAGACAGAAATATAGGCCATTCCACAAGATGGAAACCCCTCAGCAGTAAGAATCAGAAAGCCAGATTGGAATTCACAAAGAAATACAGAGACAAGCCACAAAAGTTCTGGAATCAAGATGAACCTTTATCAAGTGATGGAAAGGCCAAAGTATGGAGAAAAAAAAGGATCTGCTCATGATCCAAAACACACAAGTTCAGTGCAAGTTCTGTGAAACATGTTGGAGGTAGTATCAGTTTGCATGGCTGCTTCTGGGACAGGCTCACCAATCTGTATTGATGATGTAACTCAAGATGGCAACAGCAGAATTAATTCAGAAGTTAACAAGAACATTTTGTCTGCCGATTTACAGAGAAATACATCCAAATAAATCGGGAGGAACTTGATCATGCAGCAAGACAATGATCCAAAACACACTGCCAACTCAGCAAAAGACTTTATCCCGGGGGGGGTTAAGGATTTAGACTGGCCAAGTCAATCACCAGACCGTGACCCAAGTAAGCAGCATTTCACCTCCTGAAGTTGAGACTGAAGGGACAAATCCCCTAGAAACAAGCAACTGTAAGAGGCTGCAGTAAAAGCATCACAATAGAAGAAACCAACAATCTGATGATGTCACCGAGTCGCAGGCTTGATGCAGTTATTACAGGCAAGGGATATGCAACCAAATATTAATATAAAGTGTTATTTACGTTAAGACTTCCGTTCCTATACTTTTGCTCACCTAAAGCTTGGGTGGTCTGATACAAAAATGTTTTATGTCGTTTAACACCTCTTGATGTAAATACTAGGAAATAAAAGCTGAAATCCTAAACTCTCATATCCATCTTTTGATCTCAAACGCAAATATCTTTGGTGTACAGCACGAACAAACGAATTAGACTTGGCGTTCCAGTCGTATGCACTTGGACTATGTTCTTGGACCGGACACTGTATCTTCTTGTAATTTTGTAGGATGGTATTTTCGAAAACAAAGTCGAAAACATTTTGCACAGATAGGAAACACCATATTATTGTGTTGCACCTCATGTCACCAAAAACCAGAGGGACAAGCACCAATGTTAAAATGTCCACCCAAGATATTCTGCAGGGTCCTAAATTGTTGGGACAACCTTATGAACTGCAGCAACCTATATTCCATCTTCTAATAGTTACATTTCCTAGTGTATACACACTACTTGAAATCTGTATATGTTTTAAGACATACCTTTGGACAACTGCATGCCAACAAGGCCTTAATCCTTATGGACATTTGTCTGTCATTTTTTTTTTTATTATTATCATTTTGTCTGTGTGCATGCAAACAGCATAGGTTTAGCAAAAGGTGTGCATTTTTATTTGCATTTTAGTATTTCACCATCATTTGCTTTCATAAATCTATTTTAAACTAGGTACACAAACTAGTTACACTCAGGAGCTTAAGGACAAAAACGTTCACACTGAAAGCCATTCAAACTGCAAAATTTTATCCACGTGATGTTTAAGCATACAATCATGCATTCTGTTTTAATAGGCTTTTATTTTGTTGACAAGGTTTCAAAACAATTTTAAAAAATCTGAAATGTATAGTATTTTCTGAGGTTTAGTCTGTGGGGAAAATAACATGCTTTACTTTTTTTCTAATTCTGCTGTATTATAGAGCACTGCAGACTAACTGAATAAATGATGCAGCTATAATTGTGAGTGTTTGTATTGATATCCGACTTGGGGTTTTGTATGTGTGTACTGAAAATGTGTGTGAACAGTTTAAAAGAAAGAAATGATGTTGTACTGGAAATCACAAATCCCACCCTATGTATATGAGTCAAAGAAGGTTACTGAGCTTTGACCATTTTTGCATTATGTAAAGAAACCGGCATTTAAAGGGTTAGAATTCTGAAAATGAGTGAATGTTTGGTAGTTATGATCAGACTGACGCTGGTAAAAAAAAAAAAATCAAAGTCCGTAAAAGTGGAAAACAATATTAATATACAATATTTCTATGACAGATTTTTTTTGACTTGGACATTTTTGTCCTTTATGGACCTGAGCGGTAGGCTTTTTTTTTCTTTAATTCTAGCACTGCTTAAAAAAATTTATGCATCAAAATAAATGTTGTAAATTACTGACATATCAAACACTGCAATCAAAGAAAAAAAAATTCTGCGTAGCATTTAATCTTTTGAAAATAATGACCCACCCCCCATTAAAAAAAAAAAAAAAAAAAAAAAAAAAGTGGGATT
>JAFFST010047953.1:35018-45359 GCA_022414735.1 Noturus placidus | reverse complement strand
CGATTCTTTGCATCTACTCCCTTGCAAGTAAAATGTAAATATTGTGGTTGTATGGTTCTTCTGCTGTTCAGGTTGTGTTGTAAACCTAACACTACCCTTAACCAGTTTGTAGTTTGAAGTGATAACTCTTAATCCTTAATCTGCCAATTGGGCAGAGCAGGGGTGCTCATAATGTTTGTGAAATTTCAAATACAACATCTTCCAGTTGGAACGTCTTAAAAGTTCAAATATAGGCTCAAGGAAATGTGAATTTTGGCTTGGCAATCGTGAGTGTTCTCATTGACTGGCTCAACAGAATTAATTAAGCAATAAAACACTACAGTTGGTGTGTAAGGCACACTGATGGGTTTGATAGTTAAGTTTTGATTGGCACAAAGGATAACCTTATATCCTGGTCTTTGTTAAGCTGTCATGTGTTGCATGCGGATGCAAGTTAAAATGGCAGTGACCTGGTGTGATGAGTGGTAAATGGTAAATGGAACACTTACAGTATCTCACAAAAGGGAGATTTTTGCTCCCCGGTGTCATGTGACTTGTTAGTGTTACAAGGTCTCAGATGTGTCAACTTTGGTGTCATCGCTCTCAAACTCACTTTACTTGTCACTGGAAGTTCAACATGGCACCTCATGGCAAAGAACTCTCTGAGGATCTGAAAAAAGAATTGTTGCTCTGCATAAAGATGGCCAAGGCTATAAGAAGATTGCCAAGACCCTGACAATGAGCTGCAGCATGGTGGCCAAGACAGCGGTTTAACAGGGTAGGTTCCACTCAGAACAGGCCTCACCATGGATGACCAAAGAAGTTGAGTGCACGTCCTCAGCGTCATCTCCACAGGTTGTGTTTGGGAAATAGATGTATGAGTGCTGCCAGCATTGCTGCAGAGGTTGAAGGGCTGGGGGGTCAGCCTGTCAGTGCTCAGACCATATGCCGCACATTTCATCAAATTGGTCTGCATGGCTGTCATCCCAGAAAGGAAGCCTCTTCTGAAGATGATGTACAAGAAAGCCCACAAACAGTTTGCTGAAGACAAGCAGACTAAGGACATGGATTACTGGAAGCATGTCCTGTGGCCTGATGAGACGTAGATAAACTTATTTGGTTCAGATGGTGTCAAGCGTGTGTGGCAGTAACCAGTTGAGAAGTACAAAGAAAAGTGTGTCTTGCCTACAGTCAAGCATGGTCATGGGAGTGTCATGGTCTGCATGAGTGCTGCCAGCACTGGGGAGCTATAGTTCATTTAGGGAACCATGGATGCCAACATGTACTGTGACATACTGAAGCAGAGCATGATCCCCTCCCTTCGGAGACTGAGCCACAGTGCAGTATTCCAGCATGATAACCACCCCAAACACACCTCCAAGATGACCACTGCCTTGCTAAAGAAGCTGAAGGTGAACTAAACCCTATTGAGCATCTGTGGGGCATCCTCAAATGGAAGGTTGAGGAGCACAAGGTGTCTAACATCCACCAGCTCCAAGATGTCATCATCGAGGAGTGGAAGAGGACTCCAGTTGCAACCTGTGAAGCTCTGGTGAACTCCATGAAACACTTTGGGCCCAATTTCGACATTTTCTCTTAGGTGTGTAATCACTTTTGTTGCCAGTGGTATAGACATTAATGGCTGTGTGTTGAGTTATTTTGAGGGAACTACAAATTTACACTGTTATACAAGGTGTACACTCATTACTTTACATTGTAGTAAAGTGTCATTTCTTCATTTCTTCTATCTCACATGAAAAGGTATAATCAAATATTTACAAAAATGTGAGTGGTGTACTCCCTTTTGTGAGATACTGTATATAGCGCTTTTATACAAAGCGCTTTACACTATGTCTCATTTACCCATTCACACACACTCACACACCAGTGGTAGCAGAGCTGCCATGCAAGGTGCTAACTTGCCATTAGTGGACAACTGAACCACAGCTGCCCACAGTAAGATCAATGTGTGAGAAAGACCATTTTTTTTCTCTAGTGGTCTGCACTAAGTGAGTGGCTGCAGCCATGGCATGCAGGCGTACTGGCAATCCATCCATCCACCTATACTGCTTATCCTTCCTTCAGGGTCATGGGGAACCTGGAGCCTATCCCAGGGAGCATTGGGCACAAAGCAGGGCACACCCTGGACAGGGTGCCAATCCTTCGCAGGGCACAATCACATACTTATTCACACACCCATTCATACACTACGGACACTTTGAACATGCCAATTAGTCTACCATGCATGTCCTTGGACTAGGGGAAGAAACTGGAGTACCTGGAGGAAACATCTGCAGCACGGGGAGAACATGCAAACTCCGCACACACAGGGCCACGGTGTGAGGTGAACGTGCTAACCTTTAAGCCACTACTGGCAATCCTTTTATTACCATTTCCAATGTTTTCAATAAATGAACTAAAGGCCTGCAAGTGCCCCCATTCTCCTGAGCTAGGACCCTTGCTGCAGCTCCCCCTCCCTCAATCACTCTTGCGCTAAATTTACCAAAAGTTAAATACTAAAAATTTTTAAGGTATATACTTACATCCACTAGACCAGCTTGTGGATGAAGAAATACACAAAGAACCATAAGCGAGAAAAGAAAGGGTCCAAGTTTTATTATTCGCCAACATGAGATCCACACAGTGAGCCATCCCAAAGTGATAGAAGTTCCTTTTATTCCAGGCTTCCTTTTTATACAGTTTGCTATCCCTTATGTCAGCCCCCTTATTTGCCCTGTTCCAATATGTATGAGTTTTAGGTTTCTTCTGTTCCCAATATGTTTATAGTTCCAGCCCAATATGTTTTTTTCAGACTTTTCCAAGCCCTATATGTTTATGTTTCAGGCTTTTCTCATGCCCAGTAGGTTTCCGTTTTCAGTTTTTTCCCCATTCCATTGGGAAAGTTTGGCTGTTTTCAATTTCCCTTTTGTAAAAAAGCTCATCAGCTCCCTAGGGCATTATCATTTTGTCCATCAATGAATGAGGAACTTGACCTTTTTCTTCCATCTCCCGTTGCTTTTTCAGTATGGGTGTGTGCATACATTTTAGTTGTTTCCTGCAATCATCGCTATTGTCTTTTTCTTATCATTATATGTCTAATATGCAAGTGAGTTTTAGTAACTTATTGTTCTATTCCTTATATTTGATCTCGTGTGTGCATGTGTGTTTTAGCACTTCATGTAATGCCTAAGTTAGAGTGGCTTCCTCTATGTGTGGGAGATTGTAACCCTATTCTTTTTGTTATTTACTTTCTCATCTGGACAGCGGCCCGTTTTCCCTCCTTCCTTCCAGGAAACAGGCCTGGACCTAAACACATGCTATCAATTAGCACACCTTTCAGCAGATCTGACTCTGTTAGTTGAAGCTATTGCTGCAAAAAAAAAAACCCACCCCCCTGTACGATACCAGATAACACCTGCTATGGTTTCCATGGATGCTTTTACTCAAACAGAGATATCCTTGTTTTTTTCATCTGGGAATCCTTCTGATGAAGACATGGCTATTTCCAGGATTGACCTTGGCTTTAGCCCTGCTTCCGGTTCTCGTAGTCCCAGCCTCTTATTCTCCAGCTTCTTCCCCATGCTCTCTGCATCCTTCATTTTTGTATTCTCCGATGGATTATTCTCCCACGAGCCCTGTGTCTTAACCTATGTTACGCTTTGTCTTCAATAAACCCTTGTATTTATCCATGCTTGTCTCCCTTGTGTTTTATTTCTATTGTAATTTTCATCCAACATCACACAAGTGAAAGTCTTTGTTATTGTTACACAACCGCAGTACAAGCGCAGAGCATAAGGTAGCTTTCCATGTCATAAGTCCATCCATTCTCAGATTTTTTCTTTAGAACATTGCGGTCACATTTAAAAACAACTGCAGAGCCCATCATTAAATGTGAGTGACATGTTCAATTTATTAATCAGATCAAGGCCTAGTAAATTTAAAGCTGAACAATCAGGTGATTTACTGTAACACACAGTGGGGTACATGTGGACATTGAACTTGAGCCCATCAATTCACACAGATTTAAGATATTGGTACTGCGATTGCTCCGTCATACTGGCTATAGCATGCGTGGCTACTTATCTTATAGGCCTGTGTTACTTTCCTTTCTCTCACTACTTACATTGTCCCTCAGTCTATGTATGGTTACTCCTCACTCACTTCTTCTAGATTCCTAAACTATGTTCTATTCTGATTAAAGTATATATTAGCCCTAATAAATCCTTCTATTAATTCAATCTCCAAAAATGTGTTCTTATTCCTTTTCATCTGTCTTTATCCAATTTAATTATTATTCTGGATCTCTTACTTGCTCCACTTACATAAGCCAGCAGACAATCAAGCCACCTGAACCACATGAAAAAAAACTCAGACCCTTCATAAATATGACACATTTAAACTTTGTTCCCGTTCCATAAATATTCTGAATTATTTTACTTTCATCCAGTTACTTCTTTACCCTTAATTAATCCGACTCTGCTAGTTCCACACATGTGTCGCCCAGAATGGACATTTTCCGGTTTCTTCCTACTATGGCCTCCCAGTTAACCTATGGTCACTTAATACTCACCTCCTCTAAGTTAGTGAGTTGTGTTGTGCTTTTTAACAATGAATTTTCTTTTTCCTCAGTCAAAGGAAGCGTTCTCCCTAGTCTACAAATAGGTAGCCTAAAACTATACACTGAGGAAAACTGGGAACAAAACTCTGCAGTCGGGACTCCAATAAATCTATTCTGCAATTTACTCCTACAACCCAATTCCAATTCACATATGGCCACTCCTCTTCTCTGTTAGTTCCTATCTTATCCCTCTCTCATCTATATAGAATTGCTCTTTCCAAAATGGATTGCTAATTCCCCTTGATTGCAGTATAGTTTAACTCTGATTCATTGACTCCCTTTAATTTAATGTGCTTCTGAAATCAAATGAAAAGCACCTTCTATGCAATTGATATATTCTATACGCGTATATCCTCAAGTAGCCATAATGATTTCTAACCTGATGCCAGCAAAAGCAAAGGTCCAATCTACAAATATTAATTTTATTATTTAATATAAACTTTAATAGCTTTTCTTAATATCCTACCAGTAGAATGGCCAAATTCTTCTACTCTAGGATGATCCATTGTGTATGCTAACTTAAAGTTTACAAACCCCAATGGTATTAATGAATAATTATCCCAAATTGTGGAACTGAAAAATAGAATGTGTGAGGGTGAGACATAGACATCTAATCTACAGATTGCTTAACAGGGACTTAGTCTCTGCATCTGGGTCATAACGGCTACAATTAGTATCCAAACACGCAAAACCAATTTCCAGAGAGATTCTTAATACCAGCTATATGCTCAGAATCAACACTCTCTCTCTCTATTGTTAGTGGATTTGGCATTATGCACACCAGCACACACACAAATAAGTACACTCCTAGGCCTACCCAGAGACACAAGGCCACACACTCAACCATGCATATATCACAAGGTCATTTTTCAAATATTTTTAACTCTTACAGGAAACCTTAAAGTGTGCTTTCCCTTTTGGAGCATTAAACCGGCTTGCTGGACTGACCAGATATTGCGATCTCCCAGATGCAAGCAAACACACACACACACACACACACACACACACACACACACACACTCTCACACACACACACACACACACACACACACACACACCCACACACAGGAACCTGTCTTTCTCTCCACACACAGATGTTCATGCTATTGTCAAACCAAAAGTCAAACCAAACTCCCCATGTAGGATGCTTCCAGACCCTTCCCATTTAGGTTTTCCTACGTTGTTCCCACAATGTTATAGAGTCTTAGTACTGTAATCCATGTTTTTCTCATGGCCAAAAAATTAATTTGTGCCCCATCCAGTTACCTCACGTACCCCTGGGGGTATTCTTACCCCAGTTTGGGAACCACTGGTTTAGACAAAACCTCTGGGTTACAACAGAAGCAATTAAGCAAATGTCCAAACTATTTTAATACCAAATTCCTTGGCTGCTCTGTGGTTTTCCACACACACACACACACACACACACACACACACACACACACACACACACACACACACACACACTGCAACTGCAGTTTTTCCTATTACATAAGAATATTCTACCTCATATTTACACACACTACAAAGATCACTGCACCTTTCTTACTCACTTCCTTTCTCTAATACAAAGCACCTGATTCATACATTCGCAAAATCTCACATATCATTCTTATATCATAGAAGATAGTGATGTCTCCTAATGTAAGGCTTTCATGCATGTTGCCCTCTACACAAGTGGAAACAAGGACACCTCACCATTTGCCCACGCACCCACTGAGAGAATCCAACCATGTGCACCAAAGGCACGAACACCACACAACCAAGATCCTTATCACAGAAGAAAGGCTACTATGCGGTGATATTATTATATGCTTCTTACACTGTTCTTCAATAATTATATAACGTGGCACTAACATATGCAGTGCCATTTAAGGATTTTTCCTTCAACTCGATTCCCGGCCTTTGTAGTTTCTGTTCTTGTTCGTTTTATTACTCTAAGTATACACTAATCTGTAATCTCACATCTTCCCTGTAGATTGTCAAATGGTTTTGAAAAAAGGTCAAACTTTTTTCAAACATTTCAACATATTTTCAATTATGTTAGTACACAAGTTTTCTTTTCACTACAAATAAGTGTTTCCTCTATATAAACATTTCATTCACATTAACTGTCTTTCATAATACTATTACTATCAAACTGTTCATTTGCATCTCTTCTTGTTCAGTTTAATACATTTGTCTATAATAGAATCCAACTGACCTTGATAGTTAATCAGTTAATCATTTGGTATGTCTATGGATTTTTGACTGGTCTGATCATTGTGTGTTGGTGTATTGGTTATATGGCACCTGTGAACTGCACTGTCAGCCTTATTATCTTCAGCGAGATTGCATGTCAGTCTGTGTATGTGTAAAGAAACAAAAGATGCTTCATTTACTCTCTATCTTTTCTCAAAATCTCAACTTTTCTATCCCTTTAAAAAAAAAGAAGCAAAAAAGTAATGAGCGAGAGAGAAAAATATGACTGTGTGAAGTGTCTAGGGTCGAGCATGTGATGGTAGCCTCGAGAGGCTGGGCATTGTAACATCATTGCATCAGGCAGGTCCGCTCGCAACTCGCGCTCTTCTTGGAAGCCAAAGCGAGTTGGGTTTCAGAGCCTTGTTGCCAAGGCAGCTAGCCGTCTCAGGACCGGGGGATTTCTAAAAACTTAGAGCAGCATATAAAGAGCTGCTTGAAGTGATAACTAAGGCTGGATGAGATTTTTTCTCCCCAGTGAAAATAAATCCCTCACACTGCAGACTGCCTTTCTTCCAAAAGTGCATGACAAAATGTCAGGCTTCTGGGGGAACACTATGTATAAGACATATTTATAACCCCACAATGTTGTATTATTTGGCCATTGTGGGGAATGAACGGCCTGGCTATTTAGCTATCCTGAAGGTGGAGGAGCAGGTAGTTTATGTGGGCCAGCTATGCCATCCAAGCCACCATGTAAGTCCATTGGTGGGCAAGGCCTATACGAGGGGTCGGGAACCTTTTTGGCTGGAAGAGCCATGAACGCCACATATTTTAAAATGTAATTCCGTGAGAGCCATACAACATGTTTAAAAATAAATACGTGTGTGTATGTGTGTGTATGTATATATATATATATATATATATATATATATATATATATATATATATATATATAATGTGTGTATGTATGTAAATGACTGTTACGCCATGGCCAGCAGATGGCACTGCAGCACGAACTATGCCACATCACGTGACTTTGTTTTGGGTGACGTTTGCTTCCTGCTCAAACACGGACTGAAGTAATTATGATTTGCCACAGGTGTTTATGTTTTAGTTTCAGTTATGTTTTCTATTTAATACCCTTGGTTACAGTGCATGGGCCGCGTTATTTTTGAATGTTTGCATAATGCCTGTTTGTTTGGATAATGTTCATGTGTTAGTTTGCAGCCAGAATGGGAAGCCTTAGCGGCAAAGCTAAGCCTAGCTTTGTATGCTAGGCTTTCACTGTTTAGCATTTCAGGCTAAGGCTTAGCCTGAAATGCTAAACAGTGAAAGCCTAGCATGCTAAGTGGTCTTTGTTTGTGTTTGTTGCTTTTGAATAAAGACTTTTACTCTTGCATCTACTTCCAGCCTCTGTTTCATAACACTGACCTCACAACGACCCGTGTACTTTACTCATTATCCAATAAAAATTTGGTGTTGTTCTGGAGGACAGCTGTGATTGGCTCCAGCCACCCGCTAGGAAATGAATAGCTTGAAATACATGATGTTTTGTATTTTTAACGTTTTTTTTTCTTAATTAAAGATTTGTCTGCGAGCCAGATGCACCCATCAAAAGAGCCACATCTGGCTCGCGAGCCATGGGTTCCCGACCACTGGCCTATACAGTTGTGGTCTTGCTTGTTGGTCACTGCAGACAATGACAGTGTTGCAGGCCTACCAATCAGACCTGCTGAGTGAGCTTGACATATGGCGGCATTCAGCCAGTTCCTTCCCTGTTGTGTCGAGTTCACCCGGGTGCCCACGAGTGGAGCCTGGGCCATTGCTAGTGTGAGGGAGGCACAGAAGGGGAGGATGGCAGCCCGCCAACCACCGCAGACAGAAAGGGGAACCAGGTGGCCACAGTCACAGCCTGCTACTAGGCCTGATCTGAGAATGGTCATAAAGGGAAGCAAACAAAGAGGAGTGGTCCTGAGGGGCTGTGAAGGGATGTATCAGGGGACATGAGGTTGTGTCTCCATGGGTTCTGTCTACCATAGAAAGGGTTATCGGGTCCAGTTTATAGCTCGACCCCCCCGGTTCAGAGGTGTGCTTACAACTGTAGTCATCACAGACCAGAGCCTGATGTTAGCACAGGAAGTGAGATCCCTCTTGGACAAAGGGCCCATAGAACATGTACCCCGTTCACTGACGGAGGGAGGTTTTTACAGCCGTTACTTCTAGGTCCGCAAAAAGTAGAGGAGTATGCGGACAATTTTAGATCTGTGTCATCTGAACTGTACTCTTTGGACATACAGGTTCAAGATGCTGACACCCAAACTTATCATTCCACTCATTCAGTTTGAGGACTGGTTTGTGATGATTGATCTAAAAGGTGCATATTTCCACACAGAAATATCACTAGCTTTATCCACTCACACCTTCACAGAGTGCATGGATGTCATTCTGGCTCCATTGTGACTCCAGGGCATCCGTGTACTAAATGACCTGGACAACTGATTATATCTAGCACAATCCAGGAAACTGGATCAATATCGAGATATTGTTCTGCCCTGTGCAGTGGACAACTTTTCTAGAGGTTATAAGGACTCTACTACAACGAGGGCGTTTCTATCCCCAACATGCATAGGGTCAAGCCTATCAACAGTGAGCAAGATAAAGCTGGATCTTGGCATCTCCTCCAGCCAACATCATACCATTGGGCCTATTGCAGGAGACCGTTTCAGTGGTGGCTGAGAAGTTCGGGGTTTCGTCTGCTGCTAGTAGCACCTTATTGGCCAGCTCGAATATGGTTCTCAGAGATAATATCCCTGCTAGATGGCACTCCTTGGGAGATTCCCATCCACAGGGATCCACTGTAGACCCAGTGAACTGCGCAATAGCTACAGTCATGGAGTTCTTACAAAAACGTTTCTCAGTGGGGTGGGCTCCTTCTAAAATCAGAGTTAATGTGGCTGTCATTTTGGTCAGCCACGCCCCTGTTGATGGAGCCTCTGTGCGGCAACATCCTCTAACTTTGAGGTTTATGCATCGTGTCAGGTGGCTGAGGCCCATCTGCAGGCCTTGCATACCTTCCTGGGACCTTTCTGTGGTCCTGGAATATCCGTCAGGGGCCGCATTTGAGCCCTTAGAGTCAGCCTGTGAGAAGTTTCTGACTCTAAAAGCTAACACAACGTGAAGTTCCTTTGAAAGGGAATGTCTGGGTTACGCATGTAACCCTGTTCCCTGAGAATGGAATGAGACATTGCATATCTGTGTCATACTGGGGCATGCCTGTGAATTGCGTCTTTGCTTCAGATAATAGAGGGTGATTGCACAGTTCAGAGGTGTTATTTATATATCACGTGACACGCTTAATTGCCACATCACCTGATCATGGCAGGCCTATAAATAACGCATGATTTTACACAAGCTTCAGATAGCAGTCACGTGTGAGGGTGCTCCCGCAGCATTCAGCTAATGCAATTCAATTCAATTCAATTCAATTTTATTTGTATAGCGCTTTTTACAATAGACATTGTCTCAAAGCAGCTTTACAGGAATATAAACAGTATACACACAGT
>JAFFST010047953.1:0-15509 GCA_022414735.1 Noturus placidus | reverse complement strand
TGCTTTGAGACAATATCTATTGTAAAAAGCGCTATACAAATAAAATTGAATTGAATTGAATTGAATTAATGGGGGACCCAGAAGATGTGAAGAATTGATGACTCTGAAATATAACACTAAAATCATGAACAACCCCAAATGCATGTCTAGAGTCTGTATAGATGTTAACCATTGTTCCAGAAGCTAGTGTGCTTGCTCTAGTTAATGCTATCAGTTCTGCTGTGTATGCAGAGAAGTGATCTGTCAGGTGACCAGAAGCTACATCAGACAAAGAAGCAACTTGATATCCTGCTCATCTGTTACCTTCAATAACTTGAGCTGGACCATCAACTATTCATTTAAAATTAACATTATTCAAATTAGTTTCCACAACTGCACTTGGAGATGAGTGCATAAGCATAATACAGTCAGGAGTCACTTCATCTTCATCCTCTATAGAAACCCCAGTCATTGCAGACATCATACAAGAGGATGGGTTAGTGACTGGAGCATGTTGCAAAACAACATTCGAGGCTATGAGTGTCGTTAACCAATTTCCCCAATTGGAGGAGGTGACATAGGTGACTTTAACTTGATTCATTAATGCAGCTACAGAATGTGAGTACCTGACTGTTATGATTTGCCATAACACTATACTTGAGCAGGCTTGAAGAGCTAGGTGAACTGCCTGTACTGCTCATAGGCATGGGCCCATGTCTTGAGCAACCATTTCTAACTCACCAGAGTAATAATGAACTGAACCAAGAGTACCACCATCATCCTGCATAAGGTATGAGATCATGAATACTAAATGCTGATGGACATACAGCACAAAATGACTTTCGGGCTGTGCAATACTTAATGCTGAAGCTTGACACAATGCTTCTTTCAAGGCATAGAATGCTTTGAGCTGTTGATTTTGAAAACATACCTAATCTTTAACTGGCTCTTTCAACAAATCATAAAATGGCTGAACAAATAAAGCATAATCTTCAATCCATGGCCTACAGTATCCTGCTGTGCCTAATAATGAGCAGATTGCTTTGATAGTAGTGGGTGGAGGGTGAATAACCCTATCCAGAGTTATTAATTATTAATTAATTAATCAATCAATTTATATAGCGCTTTTTACAATGGACATTGTCTCAAAGCAGCTTTACAGAAATATCATTTACATTTACAAGCGACTTACAAATGAGAGCACACTAACACACCAATGGTAGCAGAGCTGCCATGCAAGGTGCTAGCTTGTCATTGGGGGCAACTTAGGGTTCAGTGTCTTGCCCAAGGACACTTCGGCATGGGATCACCCGGGCCGGGATTCGAACCGCCAACCCCACGGTTAGTGGACAACCAGCTCTACCGACTCCGCCACAGCAGAGTTACTCCTGCCAGAATGGTTTGCTTTAGGAAAGTAACCTGATCCTTAACAATTTGTGCTTTGTGTAGACTGCCTCTTTGTCCTTTTCTACGTAGATAGTCCAAGAGAGTTAGTTCAACTTTGTGTACCTCTTGATCTGATGATGAAATTACGATGTCATCAACATACTGAATGACTGTAAAGTGTTTGATAGGACACTCCGGATCAGTTAAAATGGGGGTAAAATTATTTAATGTTGAATCAACATTTTTATCAATATGTTTTCAATGAAACTATTCACATGAAATTTTGACCAGACTTTGGTATTGACTCCGGAAATCCACAAATATAAAGACATCCAAACATTAAGTCTGTAAATAAAAATATGTGTAATAAAGAGGAATGGCACAGGAAAAAAAGTATTGAACATGCTAATGTTACGCCACGGCCAGCAGATGGTGCTGCAGCATGAACTATGTCCGGTCACGTGACTTTTTGTTTTCTTTGACGTTTGCTTCCTGCTCAAACATGGACTGAAGTAATTATGATTTGCCCCAGGTGTTTGTTTTAGTGTCAATTATGTTTCCTACTTACTGCCCTTGGTTACAGTGCACGGGGTGCGTTATTGTTTGTTTGTATGATGTCCGTATGTTTGTTTGCATGTTTGTAGTTTGCACCCCAGTATGAGAAGCATCCATTGTGAATGCGTAGCAGTTGAGTTAGCCTGCTAAGTGGTTTTTGTTTATGTTTTGGTTATATAATAATAAAGACTTGGCTCTTGCACTTACTTCCTGAATCCCTGTTTCTTAGCAGCTACCTGAAATGGTGGACAAGTGGAGAAGCCTTTTGTTGAATTTCATCAGAATTAATATCCCAAATATTAATCCTCTACTCGCTACACTGTCGGCGAGTAGAGGATTAATAACGCTGGTGGTGCCCAGCATTCTCATGCTGCTGGGGGCGGTGTCCAGCAGTCCAGCCCATCTGCTGCCTTACAGAGGCTGCCTCATTTTTCATGGCAGCGAGAGACAGCAATCAGGGTAGGGTATGTAGGTCGACAGGTGTTCAGTCTCCGGCCTACCCAGCCTACCCTGGCAATGATTCTTTTATCGATCCATTGCCCTTGCTATTACAATTTGCTTACATTTCTCTCTCTCTCTCTATCACAAATTAGTCGAGACTGACCTTCGGTCACTTTAAGGGTCATCACTCTCCACGTATTTCATCGATGTGATCCATAAAGCATTTCGGCAGAAGTAGTGGGGTAGCTTGCCATTGCTTTCCACACCCCTCCCCATTTTATCCGGGCTTGGGACCGGCGTATAGCTTCTGCCAGTCACACGGCTGGGTATGCACACTCACACACCCATTCATACACTACGGACACTTTGGACACGCCAATCAGCTTACCATGCATGTCTTTGGACTGGGGGAGGAAACCGGAGTACCCGGCGAAAACCCCCGACGCACGGGGAGAACATGCAAACTCCGCACACACATGGCCCTGGTGGGACTCGATCCCCGGACCCTGAAGGTGTGAGGCAAATGTACTAACCACTAAGCCACCACGCGCCCCTGCTTACATTTACATTTGCATTTATTCAATTAGCAGACGCTTTTATCCAAAGCAACTTACAAATGAGAAAAATACAAGCAAAGCGATATGTCAAGCAGAGAACAATACAAGTAGTGCTACCATACAATATCCATTAATTAAGTTCCAGAAGAAGCCTAGTGTACAGAGTAGAGGTGTGAGTGCAATTTTTTTTTTAATGAGTTGGTTAAGTGTTCACAGAAGAGGTGGGTCTTTAGCTGTTTTTTGAAGATGGTGAGAGATTTTGCGGTCCGAATTGAGGTTGGAAGTTCATTCCACCATTGAGGAACAGTTAGTGTTCTGGAAAGGGACCTTGCACCATGCTGAGTGGGAACTACTAAACGTCGGTCGTTAATCGATTGCAGATTGCATGAGGGAACGTAAGCCTTCAGGAGAGGGTTGAGGTAGGAGGATGCTATACCAGATAAGGTCTTGTGGATGAGCATTAAGGCCTTGAATTTGATGCGGGCGGCTACAGGAAGCCAGTGGAGTGAGATGAAGAGGGGTGTGACATGGGTTCTCTAGGGCTGGTTGAAGATGAGGCACTTTCTGAGACATTCTGAATCTGAAGGGGTTTGATGGAGCTGGCTGAGAGGCCAGAAAGTAGTGAGTTGCAGTAGTCCAGTTTTGAGATAACAAGAGCCTGGACTAGAATCTGTGTAGCTTGTTCGGTGAGGTAGGGTCGGATTTTCTTGATGTTGTACAGGATGAACTTACAGGACCGTGCAGTTGTTGAGATGTGGTCTGTAAATATCAAGCTGTCATCAAGAATCACCCCAAGGTTTCTGGCCATCCTGGTTGACTTGAGTGTGGTTGAGTCGAGCTGTACAGTGAGGTTGTGGTTGATTGAGGGACCTGCTGGGATGACGAGAAGCTCAGATTTTGCCAGGTTAACTTAAGATGGTGTTTCCTCATCCAGACTGAGATGTCCGACAGGCAAGCAGAGATGTGTGCAGAGACGGATGGATCGTCAGGCTGGAAGGACAAATAGAGCTGGTTGTCAGCAGCATAACAGGGATATGGAAGCCATGAGACTTAATCACCTGTTTAGGGTCCACAATTACACTTACTTATGCCTGCTTGATTAATTAAGGAAACCTTTTGTTCCTTACTCATTCCTCTATCCTGAGGATTTCCTAGGTCTTGTCTACTTTCCATATTAAATCTCTTATGGATTGTAGTCTGTTATTCTCCAGTAACACAGTATTTCATCTAGTTATTTATTTAACCTGATCTTCTGTTCCTAATGCCTGTTTGACCCTACTTCCTTTGACAGCTTATGACCTTATGTCATCTAGTTAGGAATACTGTATCGCCAACTTTTAAAAGATTCTTGACATATCAAAAGAAAAGACTTATACTATGTCTCGGGTATATCTGTGGATTGAGAAAGTACAGGAATTCAGGGATCAGTTCGTCCCAGTCCCCTAGTTTCTCATTCCTTGCAAACCACTCTTTTACCTCCCTGATAGCGCTCTCCGCTATCCCCTTGGTTTCAGGTTGGTATGGCACTGAGTGTACTATTTCAATTCCTTTCCCTCTGGCACCACATTTGAACCTTATTACCACTGGTATTTTGGGCATTGTCTGTTTGTATGATCATAATAATAATAATTTATCAGTTTGTATAGCGCTTTTTACAATGGTACATTGTCTCAAAGCAGCTTTACAGAAATATCATTTTTACATTTTACAAGCGACTTACTAATGAGAGCACATTCACACACCAATGGTAGCAGAGCTGCCATGCAAGGTGCTAGCTTGCCATTGGGGGCAATTTAGGGTTCAGTGTCTTGCCCAAGGACACTTCGGCATGGGATCACCCGGGCCGGGATTCGAACCACCAACCCCACGGTTAGTGGATTAGTGGACAACCCGCTCTACCGACTGAGCCACAGCCGCCCTAATCATGGGTCTAGGATCGTGTAAAATCCATTCCTCTAGTCCCGATATTAATACGTCCTCCGTTGCTTGCCTACAGGGTTTTGCCATTGTCCATTTTGTATGGCTATCTATTATTACCAGAAAGTATACATTCTTTGCTTTGGTTTGTTTTCTTATTGGTCCCGCGAAATCAATACCGATCTGTTTACCTTCAAATTCATGCGGTAATTTAGACTGTTTTGTCTTTCTATTACTTACTGTTTTTTGGCATTCAGTGCATTCCAGTTTTATACCATTATAGATCTTCACTAAGTTGGGTATATTTAAGCCTAGCTTATTACACTCGTGCTTGATTACCTGTGTTTAAGTTGATTGTGCAAAGTTTGAAGCGCTCTTTTTTGCATCAGCTTTCGTGACTGCATTTATGTGGTACAGAAATTATCGACCATGCAATTTTCCACTGCTGTGTCCATTATCTGTTGTGTGTAACTCACTTGATAACAGAATGCTTTGATGTTTTGTCTAAGCGAATTAATTTTCTCCCAGTCCTCTGCCTGTGTTACTGGTATCTTTCTTGCCTTAATTAACCCATTTTGTTTCCAAGTGTCTAAGTCTTAAGTCATCCCTTTGTAGCCATAATATGAATCGGTTATAATCACACATTCTGTGATTCCTAATTCCTTAGCCTCCTCTAGTGCTTTCAGAATTGCTCTTATCTCACCTGCTTGTGCTGAACCCTCCATGGTTCATTTATATTTAGTTATTTCTCTTCTGTTTTGTGTTAAAATGTAACCCCAACTAGTAACTCCTTCTCTGTGACTACCATCTGTATAAAACCTATGTAGCTTGCTCTGATACTTACGTACTTCAGTAAGCTTCTCTTTCCTCTTAGTAGTAGGCCTCTGAAAGACAAACTGTTGATCTTCCAACATCATCATCCAACTATCCCATCTACAGGCATGGCTCTTTCCTTGTAGTTTTACTAGGTGTTCCCTGTACCTATTAATTTCTCATATTGGAGATATAAGATATATTTTTGTCCTTAGCTAGAGCTTTGAGCGGTATTAGCCTCTTACCTATATTTGCTAAGATTTCTCCGGCTGATCCTGGCTCTAATTTTATCTCTGGTCCTATTTCAGTATCTGTCAGGAAACAAATGGGGATTTTATCTCATTATTCCTACACAGTATGGTTAGGCTACCATGTTCACCTATTACTTCAATCTCTAAGTCCCTCTCCAGATCTCTATGGAGTAATTTCCCCGAAGTTAAGGCTTTGTGAATTAATTCCTGCCTTGCTTCTTCAGCTCTGTCTGTCCAGGCAAAATCCTTCACATCTCTACGAGTAGTATCAAATATTGGTTCGGCTATTTTTGCAAAATTTTGAATTAGGCATCTATGGTTCGATCAATCTCTTTTGCAGCCCTGGGGTTTGAAGGATATTGTCTCTGTGGCCGATGTATACCTCCTCCTATTTTATGGGTATACTTGGAATCTACTTTTCCACAATCATTTTGGAATTTTGCATAGAAGTATTTCCTCAATTTCTTTTTATTCTTTCCTGTAGATTATTTTATTATTCTCTGTATTTCAGCTTCCTGATCTACCTCTTTGTTCCAACATACTTTTCTGACATCCCATTTTCTGCACCTATTATACATTATTATTTTCACTTTTCATGTAATCATTTGGTAGTTTCTGCTCCATCATAGCTTTGGATTATCACTCTTTTTTTAATAGGTTTCCAGCCTTGCTTGGTTTAACTACTGTAATGTCCACCCTGGTATCTACTTTAAAATTGGTACCTTCATATTCAACATATGTTATCCTCATTTTCTTTGATTTTTTCTAAGGTCAGTAGTTTCTTTAGTGAGGCCTTTGGTTCCTGTTGTTGGTATACATATCTTGGTTTTCTGACGTTATTTTCAGGGAGGCTTGATCCTATTAAGAGCTCTGGGGTTTCTTATCTAACCATCCCTGCTCTTTTCTAGCATTTGGTTCATTATTGTAATGCTGATAGTGGTCTAGTGGCACCACCTGCTGAGCTAATGCAGCATTTTGCCCGAAGTCAGCTTTAGTCTCTGATAAATTGATTTAGTTCTTTTGTTTATTGTGGGATCTTGTAATATTTGGAATGAGTTTCCTGCATTTAAAGCAGTGTAAAGGGCTCTTTTTGTTAACCATGGAACCTCCTCATTTTCCTACTTATCTTCCTGTTCTAGGTTTATCGCTTCAAACGCTTTTACCTGTGTGTACTGTTCTATATTGTACATTACCTATCTCAGCCATAAGATAGAGCTTATACATTGGGAAGGGGTTCTGTGGTTGAATCAAATGTTCCCCTTTCCTCATTATCTGTTTCTGTTTGGGCCAATTTGTCATTCCAGGCTCTTCAAGTTTCCATGGTTTAAATGTTACCTGAGGCACTTAGGAATATGGAATTATGGGTGATAGCTGCCTAGGTAAGGGGACTATATGCCCTGGTTGTAGTCTAGATGTCACTGATGCCATGCTAGGGGGTCTTGGAGGTGCAAATCCCTCTTCCTTTTGTGAAGTTGTGATTGATCACCTAGTCATAGCATACACTTTTATTTTTAATTGTGTTACCAGTAGTATATTAGTGGCTGCTGGGGTCCCTTCCCTAAGGAACATAGCCACTTCTTTTCCATTAAGTGCTCTTATTAACTCTGGCCACAGCCATTGACCTCCTTCTACACATGTCTGCCAGTTATTTGTTGCCTAGGTATTGAAATCTGACGTTATCCTATAAGTATAAGGCCATATAGTTCCTTCATGAACTACTTTCATGAGTATATTCTGGATGTTTTTCAGACATACTCTTGCAGGTCTTTATTTCTGGGATTATCAGGAATTATTTAGATATTCTTTCAGTTTTGTGTCTGATGTCTGTTTCTTCTATATTTAATTATAATATAATAATTTTTTATAAGTTCTTTACTTTACTCTTGCCCCATGTTGGGCACCATGTTGAATTTCATCAGAATTAATATCCCAAATATTAATCCTCTAACCTGTCATACAACTGATAGAGCATGTAAAAACACTTCCTCTTACCTTTTCAAATGGTGGACTCTCGTGCTTCTGGGCTGGAGAACCAATGAAATCCCTTTGCTTTTTTGCTTAAGGGGTGTGTACCAGCGGAATTTTACTCACGGAGTAAGATATACGAATCGTCCTTTGTATGGATTCCGGTTTATTAAAGAACAAGAAGGATTACAATTATCTTAACTCAGAATATAAATAAAATATAAAAAGAAAAACCAGTGACGACACAGAGTCTGAAAATAGTTTTCTTTTGAGAAGAGACATCAAAAATAACTTTTTGAGTATGCAGGTTCAGAGTTTTTCTTCCTTCACAAGAAACTAAAACAAGTAATGTTCACCCGAGGTGCGGCCCTGAAAACTTGTCTGTTTGATGCTTATATACATCTTTCACTTGTGGTTTCAAGAGCTAGAGTCTAAGTTCTCTCTCAAAACCGTAACGCCTTCTCAACATTGTCTGGATGTGGTTATGAGAAAAAAACTCTAAAGCTACATGTAGAAAACAGAAAGCATACCCTTATTTGTGTCTTTAACAAAGAGATAGTTGTTGGAGGATTTGTGGTTTTTGAGCACTCACCTTAAAGCTATGTGTGTTTTAAAGCTGGTTGTAAAAACAGGAAGTAAAAACAAGATGTATGTTTTTACTGGGCTTTCTTCAGATTTATGCGTTCTATCAGTCTTTCCATTTCATCTATTTGTCTTCCAATATTAGAGAGTCTTGCTATTTTCCCATGTCTCTGACTTAATTTCCTAATGTATTCAGTTCTCCTGTATTTAGCATGTTCCTTTAACATTTCAGCTTCAGCTGTCATTTTATTTACGACACTTAGTATTTTACCACATTCTTTCATATCAGCTTTTCAATTCTTTTTATTTACAGCATGTCAAGCTGTAGATCTCTCAGGTCTTACTGACTGGGCATAATGTCTGTCAGAAAATAAAACAATCAACCTTTTTAGCCAAAGTAAAAAAAACCTCAGAGACAGAGAGTTTAGTGGAAGTCAAAAGTAAAGAAACTTCATTGGAAACCAACAAAGTGTGGCCATCTGCAGAGGACCCAACTTGTACATACACAACATGTCTTTAAATACCCCCCTTACGCAGTAACATTATCCCTAGGTGTGGCATTCAACTTTTCTATCTAGACCAGGCCAATCACCATTGCTTTAACTAATCATTATTCTGATTTCTCAGCAGGTAAGAATGTGTATTTTAAACAATTAAATAGTTAATTATAAATTGAAATATATTGTTTATGTAATTTTCCATGTGACAATGATATAAACCTAAAACTAATATGTTCAATATGTAATCTGGTATGATGCTTTATCTAAATTTTAAAACATACGCTCGCATGATGTCCAAGTTGAGCAAGAAGACAATGGTATAGATCTTAATATCCAAGATGAGCAAGATGGCATTGGGTTAGATCCTAATAGCCAAATTGAGCAAGATGCCCTGGGGTAGATCTTAATAACCAAGACCCTCAAATGGAAAACATGCAATCGCTCGATATCCGAGTTGAGCAAGATGACGATGAGGTAGATCTTAATATCCAAGATGAGCAAGATGGCGCTGTGTTAGATCCTAATATTAGAATAATTAATCGTGAAAGATTCAACAACACTGAGATTAGGAGAAGAGTGATTTTTTCTTTGATCGCTAATGTGTACAGCTTTACTGATTTTTATAGCTATGTTTTAGACATTTTTAAACAGAGTGATTGAAATCGCTAACATAACATATTACATAATGATTACATAATACCAGATTACATAATGAACAGATAAGGATGATGATTATTGTACTCAGAAAGATTAGTCTTATCTGTATATCATTGTCCAATGGATAATTACATAAACATTGTATTTCAATTTATAATTCACTATTTAGTTGTTTAAATACATATTTTTACCTGCTGAGAAATCCATGGTGTCTGGAAGTTTTGAAGGAAAGCTTTTAAAGACAGGGTCTCTGTGTCTCTACGCATGTGTGAAATACATCGGAATGAGATTTACGGAGTTGACCTATGACCCAGGCCTACATTGGTTGGTATCTGCGTGCGTGTGTCCCCGTGTATTTGTGTGTGTGTGTGTGTGTGTGTGTGTGTGCGTGCATGCATGTGTGTGTTTGTGGGTGTGGGATTGAACCATTGACTCAGGCCTCAAGAATGTGTGTGTGTCTGACATGACTATTCTATGTATGAGAACATCTGTGTTTATACAGAATACATTGGAACCGGATTTAACATAACTATTTTTTATTATGTGACATAAACATGTCAACATCAATATATTTTATAGCTTTCCAGGAATGATTCATAAAAGGAATGAACATCTGTATTTTTATGATAAGACATAAATATGTCAACATCAATATATTTTATTATCCTACCCCTTACACCTGTCACTGGTCATTAAATTTTATGATCATGACCTTTGACCTGAATAAACAAAGAGCAATGATGCATTTTTTTTTACCTTTGACATAGACCTGTCAAAAACCAAGTTACAAGACATGCAAACCACCTCTCTCTCTCATTTGTACAATTGGGTTAAAAATCTATGAAAATCTGACCTGTTAAAGGTCATATTTATTCAGATATATAGAAAATTCTAAAGGATTCAAACATTCATGCACAACCGTACATAAACACACACACACACACACACACACACACACACACACACACACACTGTAGAATGCAAACTTGATGATACAAAAACCATGCCCAGGATAAATCCGTTTTGAAAGTATGCTGAAAGCACAGTCTACATAAATGAAAGCCTAGCTCAGATAAAAGTCCACCTGCCTCCTGGGTCTTCCTCCACATCCTCACAAACCGGGTTCTACTGACCCACAGAGAGTGAACAAAGGTTGGTGAAGTATTTTTGATGATTTGTGGTGTGAAGTATAGTCATCTTATGTACCTTCCGTTGCGGGTAAAATACCTTAATAAAGGTACACTGCCTATCTGTGGATCTGTGCTACCTACAGTGGGTTCAACAAAATGTTACATCCTAAGCTGTTTAACAAATCTAATGTAAATATCAGGAAATGAAAGCTAAAATTTTGATGTATTGTTTCATTCATCTTTTGATCTCAGAATCAAATGTCTTCAGTGCAGAGCAAAATAAATTAATTGGTCTTGCTGTTCCAATGTTTTCAGAGGGGAGTGTATATAGTCACAAACATACAGTATCTCACAAAAGTGAGTACACCTCTCACATTTTTGTAAATATTTGATTATATCTTTTAATGTGACAACACTGAAGAAATGACATTTTGCTACAATGTAAAGTGAGTGTACAGCTTGTATAACAGTGTAAATTTGCTGTCCCCTCACAATAACTCCACACACAGACATTAATGTTTAAACTGCTGGCAACAAAACTGAGTACACCACTAAATGAAAATGTCCAAATTGGGCCCAATTAGCCATTTCCCTCCCCGGTGTCATGTGACATGTTAGTGTTACAAGGTTTTAGGTGTGAATTTGGAGCAGGCATGTTAAATTTGGTGTCATCACTTTCACACTCCCTCCTATTGGTCACTGGATTTTCAACACGGCACATCATGGCAAAATTCTGAGGATCTGAACAAAAGCATTGTTGATCTACATAAAGATGGCCGAGGGTGTAAGAAGATTGCCAAGACCCTGACACTGAGATGCAGGATGGTCTTCTAAAGATGATGCTCAAGAAAGCCTGCAAACAGTTTGCTGAAGATAAGCAGACTAAGGACATGGATTACATGAACCAGGTTCTGTGGTCTGATGAGAACAAGATCAACTTATTTGGTTCAGATGGTGTCAAGAGTGTGCGGCGGCAACCAGGCAAGGAGTACAAAAACAAGTGTGTCGTGCATGGTGTTGGGAGATTCGGAATTAGGAGTTCGATGGAGTAAGATGCAAAGCTGGTGGCTTCTGCTTATTTCGATTAACATTGGAATTAATTTGTGCTTTTCAGTCATATAATAGATTTTGACTTATTCTACTCCGTTTCCTTATAGGATAAAATGTCTGGAAAGAACATAAAATCCTGGGTGGCATCAGACACGACTGAGGCCAAGTGCACGTGCCGTGAGCGAGTCTCCTTATTCCCCTGAATCCGCGTTGCTGAGCGGGGACTTTGAATTCACCGCATTCAAGCTCGAGCTGCTGGCATTACTGAGGAAGGATATCGCTGATATTTTTTAAACAGAGTTCCAAGAGATTCTCAGGGATGTGCTGTCTACTATCCAGCTTGACCGGCAGGCTGTGAAAACACAGCTGGCTAGTGATAAAGTTGCTACCGAGGCTAACATATCAACACTGAAAGGTACTGTTGTGGAAATGGAGCATGCGCTGTCCGGTTTTACCGATGACATTGCACACATGACGACTACTATCAAGTCTCTCATTGCAACCCTGACACAACTAGAGAATAAATGTGAGGAGAGTCGAGGTCACGGTGCAATAACGTTGGGATAGTTGGAGTTCCAGAAGGTTCTGACACATGTAAAACTGATGCTGTAGCGGCGTTTGGTCTGGAGACAGACCCTTCAGCCAAAGCCCAAGCCTGGTGAACAACCACGAGCTATTGTGTGCAGATTCCACTATCACAGTGACTGTGTTGATATTTTACGCCACGCGAGTGAGCGCCAGCGGATTAAAGTCTGGGATTTGACATCTCCGTTTTCTTTGACAACACACCCTAGATAGCCCGGGACCGGGCTGTATTTAATGAGGTTTGGCGTCAACTTCGTGGTATTGAGGGTGCTTGGTATGAAATACTTCACCCAGCTCGGCTTCGCATTACATAAAATGGTGTTCAGAAGGACTTTATTTCAGCGGAAGAAGCAGGAGACTATGTTAAACTCTTGATATCAAGGTGAACTGCATCACCTACACAGCGGGGTCTTTTTCGCTCTTCTTTTATTTTATTTTCTTGCATTCGGCCTTCCAACTTTACAGTATTCAGATTTTATTGAAGATATCGTCATTGCATTACTTTGCCTAGATTTTGTGGACTTACTCCTCTTAAAATTTACTTCTGTATTAATGTGCTTCTCTGTTTTGATGCTCTGACTGGGTTAGAGTTTCTGTTTATTCAATTTTATTAGTGTTATCTCCTTGGCTTTACATGCTACACTGTTATTTGTTACAAGTCTTTAAAAGGAAAGGACATTATATTTATTATTGTGTGCAGACTGTTTATCAGTTTTGGTAATTTTGTTGGTTAGTTTGGCTTGCTCTTTTGGATAATTTTTGTGGATAATGTTCGGTTTTTGTAGGATACACTGCTGTCTCATTTGTTTGTGGAGACTTTGGGTGTGTGGGTGTTTGGTGGATTGTTTGAGTAGGCAGAATATGCCAATTCTTTGAAGGATGTAATTTTATTTAATTGTGAATCTATTTTTAGAGGATTTAAACATAACATGGCAAACAAATTATATTATGGAATTCAGGCAATTTTACTGGGTTTATCTCATACAATGTAGCAAGTAACAATCTGGAAAGACCTTTGTAATATCACAGTCTAAAACTGGATTTAAAGAGAAGCAAATTGATAAATGAATCATATGTAAATGAATTACATGAAAACGAATCACAGGAAAATGAATCATACATTAATGAATCACATGTAAATGAATCACATGTAAATGAAAAAAAAAGAAATGGTAAAAAAAAGCATGGTGGTGGGAGTGTCATGGTCTGGGGCTGCATGAGTGCTGCTGGCACTGGGTAGGTACATTTCATTGATGGAACCATGAATGCCAACATGTACTGTGACATATTGAAGCAGAGTATGATCCCCTCCCTTTGGAGACTGATCCGCAGGGGAGTATTCCAGCATAACAACCCCCAACACCTCCAAGATGACCATTGCCTTGCTAAAAAAGCTGGCTGTGAAGGTGATGGACTAGCCAAACATGTCTAAAGACCTAAACCCTATTGAGCATCTGTTGGGAATGCTCAAACAGAAGGTGGAGGTCTCTAACATGATGTCATCATGGAGGAGTGGAAGAGGACTCCAGTGGCAACCTGTGAAGCTCTGTTGAACTCTATGCCCAAGAGGGTTAAGGCAGTGCTGGAAAATAATGGTGGCCACACAAAATATTGACAATTTAAACATTTTCACTTAGGGGTGTACTCTATTTTGTTGCCAGTGGTTTAGACATTAATGTCTGTGTGTTGTTATTTTGAGGGGACAGCAAATTTACACTGATTTACAAACTGTTCATTCATTACTGTACATTGTAGAGAAGTGCCATTTCTTCAGTGTTGTTACATTAATAGATAAAATCAAATATTTACACAAATGTGAGGGGTGTACTCACTTTTGTGAGATATTGTACATATTTAGGGCGGCTGTGGCTCAGTCGGTAGAGCGGGTTGTCCACTAATCCACTAACCGTGGGGTTGGCGGTTTGAATCCCGGCGCGGGTGATCCCATGCTGAAGTGTCCTTGGGCAAGACACTGAACCTTAAGTTGCCCCCAATGGCAAGCTAGCACCTTGCATGGCAGCTCTGCTACCATTGGTGTGTGAATGTGCTCTCATTAGTAAGTCGCTTGTAAATGTAAAAATGATATTTCTGTAAAGCTGCTTTGAGACAATGTACCATTGTAAAAAGCGCTATATCAATTATTATGATTATTATTATATTGCAGAAATATGCTGCCTTATCCCTTGCCATTTTATCTACACCCCCTTTTCACTATTGAAGTGATGTATGGTGAAGCAGTTCTGTGTTCAAGTTACAGTTGGAAGTTGGAAGTCAGAATTACATCATTTCCTGCATTCGACCTACAAAGTGGCTGTCCACAGCATCAACAGGAAACAAAGAAGCACACCTTAATAAATGAGTTATGATATATATACAACCAATATACAATCAGCCTACAGCTATATAAGCTTGATAAATTAAACATTGTCTGTACAGATTGCTGTCATTCCAAGCTCATTTCACTTCCCATTCCAGAGTTAAGTCAAATGCAACACTGTACCTCCTAGTAAGAATTGTTGTGGGGGTCACATCCAAGAGTTTCAGTTGAGTTCAGCATTATTCCATGAATATGAAATCACTTAATTTGCCTATGTTCACCACACGCGCGCACACACACACACACACACACACACACACACACACAGTGCTAAAGTAGTGGCCCAGGGCAGCTTGTGTGGTCACATGGCCAGAGGTATCAGTAGGCCAACAGGGGGCACTCACACTCTTTTGCTTCACTGCAACATCTCTCTCTCTCTCTCTCTCTCTCTCTCTCTCTCTCTTGCTCTCTCTATCCTTAACAGTAAATTCACTATAATTTTGTAATAAAAATTGTAATTAATTATTTATAGTATTAATTATAGTATTAGCTAGTCATGGAAGATGAACCCCCTGACAAAATGTACACAAAAAACCACAATAAACCAATATACCAGTTTTCAGTAAACCATGGATTCTGCTTACATTTTTAAAGAGAACAGAAATAAAATAAATCTGCATAATAATAAAACAATCGAGTAGGTATACTGTGAAAATACGAGTTTCAGTTGATCTCATGCTTGTTCTTTTAATATTTGATTAATATATATATATATATATATATATATATATATATATATATATATATATATATATATATATATA
>JAFFST010047951.1:5890-35144 GCA_022414735.1 Noturus placidus | reverse complement strand
GATCTAGTGAGGGAGGGAGGGCGAGCGATCTGATCTAGTGAGGGAGGGAGGGAGAGAGAGCGATCTGATCTAGTGAGGGAGGGAGGGAGAGAGAGCGATCTGATCTAGTGAGGGAGGGAGGAGCGATCTGATCTAGTGAGGGAGAGAGAGCGATCTGATCTAGTGAGGGAGGGAGGGAGAGAGAGCGATCTGATCTAGTGAGGGAGGGAGGGAGAGAGCGATCTGATCTAGTGAGGGAGGGAGGGAGAGAGAGCGATCTGATCTAGTGAGGGAGAGCGAGAGAGAGCGATCTGATCTAGTGAGGGAGAGCGAGAGTGTATGTGATCTGATCTAGTGAGAGAAATCTGATCGAGCGAGGGAAAGCAATCTAAATGAGTGAGAGGGGAAAGAGAGAGCAATCTGATCTAGAAAGAGAGATCGATCTGATCTTGTGAGAATAGGCAAAAGAGAGCAAGAGAGAGTAATCTGATCTAGTGAGGGAGAGCGAGCGATCTGATCTAGTGAGAGGGGAAAAAGAGAGAGTGCGAGCGTAATCTGATCTAGTGAAAGAGGGAAAAGAGAGAGCTATCTGATCTAGGGAGAGAAATCTGATCAAGTGAGAGAGCAATCTGATCAAATGAGTGAGGGGAGAAAGAGAGAGCAATCTGATCTAGAGAGAGATCGATCTGATCTTGTGAGAATTAAGCAAAAGAGCAAGAGAGAGTAATCTGATCTAGAGAGAGGGCAAAAGAGAGCAATCTGGTCAAGGGAGAGAGGGAGAGAGAGCAGTCTGATCCTAGTGAGCGAGAGGGAGAAGGAGTGATCTGATCAACTGAGAGAGAGAGAGTGTAAAGAGTGAGGATGGTAAGGGAATGACGGTTTATCGCAGCTATAATGTAAGTGAAAGCAGAAACGGACTCTTCTCACAGACTTTGTACCAAATTAAATCTAACTATAAACCATTAACGTGTGCGCTGTCTCGTTCATTAATAAACAAAACATTGTAAACGTTGTACAATCGCTGTTGTATAAGTGGAATAACACCCTGGAGTGTGTTATTCCCTACTTTATTAATGCTAATAATCTCCCAGAACAATACTGACTGTATATTATTGTCTCTATAATACTAGATGACATGAATTTGATTATCGGTCAGACGAGGCAGTACGATGAAGGCAGTTAGACGCCAGTCAAGTTACAAAAAATGTAAAATTTTCAGGTGATTAGTAACCTTGCGCTGTGTCCCATGCAGCCAGTGTGACTAGAAAGTCATGTTCTGTTTGGGGCGGCTGTGGCTCAGTCGGTAGAGCGGGTTGTCCACTAATCCACTAACCGTGAGGTTGGCGGTTCGAATCCCGGCCCGGGTGATCCCATGCCGAAGTGTCCTTGGGCAAGACACTGAACCCTAAGTTGCCCCCGATGGCAAGCTAGCACCTTGTATGGCAGCTCTGCTACCATTGGTGTGTGAATGTGATCTCATTAGTAAGTCGCTTGTAAATGTAAAAATGATATTTCTGTAAAGCTGCTTTGAGACAATGTACCATTGTAAAAAGCGCTATACAAATTGATAAATTATTATTATTCTGTTAAACATCAACTGCAGCACCACTACCTGTGAGAATTCGAATTCCATGCAGTTTTTTTTTTTTGGGGGGGGTTCTCCTCCCTCCCCATTGCACACCTTTTATGTTGCCGTTTTATAGATTCTGAAGCAGGAGTGGCCCAAGCACTGGCCCACGTTTATCAGCGACATCGTGGGAGCGAGCCGCACCAGCGAGAGCCTCTGCCAGAACAACATGATCATCCTGAAGCTGCTCAGCGAGGAGGTGTTTGATTTTTCCAGCGGACAGATGACCCAGGTCAAAGCCAAGCACCTGAAGGACAGGTGAGACTCCAGCATTAGCGCATGTTTGAGTGACCTAAATCAAGTTGTAGAACGTGCTACTTAAGTGATTTTGGGTGTGCTACATCAGGAAAATAACAAATGTATGAAGAACACAGGGTTTCCTGGATTGGCACTGAGATTACAATGCTGTTTTTTTTTTTTTTTTTTTTTTTTTTTTTTTGTCATCCCCTCTCCAGTATGTGTAACGAGTTCTCGCAGATCTTTCAGCTCTGCCAGTTTGTGATGGTGAGTGCAGCCTGTACTGACACCTGCGATTTCATGCGTGGTGGTTTTTTTTGGAGAGTACAAACAAAGCTTCTCTCTCGTCAATCCAGACGAGAACGTAATAATCGACTACCATCGTTTTTACCATCTCTTAGGAAAACTCCCAGAATGCTCCTTTAGTACACGCCACCTTAGAAACGCTGCTCCGGTTTCTGAATTGGATCCCACTGGGCTACATCTTCGAAACCAAACTCATCAGCACTCTAGTGTACAAGGTGAGACCTGCACCCTTCTTAGAGACTGATAACTGTTTCCTCAGCGTTTTGCCTTAAGATGTTCCATCAATGACGAGCCAGTTCACGACCATCGCGTGCCGTTTTTAGATCTGCGCCCAAAGTTCTGAATGTGTATTTCTTCACGCGAAGTGTAATGGTCGTTTAGCTTGCAGATCTCGGCGTTTTTATTTTAAAACATGAAATATCTGAGAGGCGTTGAAAATGTGAAAAAAGTTAAGTGATTTTTGAGTTTCGTAAATCATTTTATTTATCCATAGTTCCTGAACGTTCCAATGTTTCGGAACGTGACTCTAAAGTGTCTGACTGAGATCGCCGGGGTGAGTGTGAGCCAGTACGAGGAACAGTTTGTCACGCTGTTCACGCTCACCATGATGCAACTCAAACAGGTAACAAAATACAAGCGATCATCACACGCACGCGCAATGCAGCTCGTAATGCGATGCAGGTTGGAGTTTAATCCGTTCTCTGGTTGGGTTCGCAGATGCTGCCTCTGAACACGAACATCCGACTGGCATACGCGAACGGGAAAGACGACGAGCAGAACTTCATCCAGAACCTGAGCTTGTTCCTCTGCACCTTCCTCAAAGAGCACGGCCAGCTCATAGAGAAAAGACTCAACCTGCGTGAGACCCTTATGGAGGTACACAGCTGCACACATTCCTCGGAATTCCATTTATTTATTTGCATCCTTTTGTTTATATATGAAATAATCTGTTTAATAATCCATTAAATACGTTCATCATCACGTAAACCTTTGAACTCAATCCGCTCATGCCTAAAACCGTCTCATGACGAATCAAAGTTCACATCGAAGAATTTAAAAGGTTTAAGAATATAATTCAAGATTTAGGAAGTGGAAGTATGTGGTAGCCAACTAATAATATATTCGTGGTGGCTTGGCGGTTAAGGCTCAGGGTTACTGATCAGAAGGTCGGGGGTTCAAGGCCCAGCACTGCCAAGCTGCCACTGTTGGACCATTGAGCGAGGCCCTTAACCCTCTCTGCTCCAGGGGGTGCCGTATCATGGCTGACCCTGTGCTGTGACCCCAACTTCCTAACATACTGGCATATACGAAGGAGAAAGAATTTCACTGTGATGTAATGTATATGTGATTTAATAAAGACTCATTATCATTATTTTGACGTAGAGTTGAAAAAATTTCTGTTGTTTGAGATTTGTTCATTTTAGGGCTGCAACTAACAATTATTTTTGATAATCGATTAATCGGTCGATTAATCGTTTAGTTGGATTAAAAGCCCAATTTTTATTTTCTGTATCCCCCAGCCCCCTCCCCGAAAAAATTCTGCCCGGTATCGTCCTTCAAACATTGTGCACGGTGAAGGCTATGAACACGGTATTAAATGTATATCTGTGGGCGATGCTATAAGGATTTTATGCAAAGGGTTTTTTTTAAAATATTAACATTTATATTTTGAGAAAACAAAACCAGCTGATTGTCCACAAGCTTTAAAGCAGAAGTTAAATCACTAAAATAAAAACACTAAAAAAAGAAAATCAAAAGCACAAAGTAAGTGTTGAGGTTAAATGTTGCGCAGTAACACACACATTCACTCATCTGAACACAGTCACATGTTCCTTTATTCTGTAAATGTACGACACTTCTTACATTTATATACAATGACATGTTAGAACTCCATTACAGTTCCTGCTCTCATAAACACCATTACTTTAGTTTCTAAATATAGATCAATATCGCCTCAAAATACATATTTGATCAAAGTGAATATTTTAGTCAGCGTTATTGCGCTTCCGTTCAATCGCGCGCTGTTTGATTGACGCGTACGCGTGGAGACTTGCTCGCTGTCAGGATGAATTTCTAACATTTACAGATGAGGATATAAAAGGTATAAATGTCATTTCTGAGCTGAAGAAAACACGTCTGGAACACGTTAAACAGCACACGCATCTGTCGCAGGATCGGACACGACGAGCTACGTTGATACACTTACGAGTTTGTTTGAAGCGCTTCATAGAAAACGCTCACGTTTTTGGACGACCCGGATCGTGCACTTTGACCTCAGCAGCTCACTCTGTGACCTCCGCTTTTTTCCACATGGGTTTGATTCATAGAAATGCGTCGTGAAGTGACGTCACTGACGGGCGTTTTAATCGATTTTAATTATTGATTAGTTGTTGCAGCTCTGTTGCTTTTCATTTGAATTGCACTGTAACATGCTCTTCTCATTATAAAACCGCTCCCTAGTCCGACTTCCACAAATGGAATAAGTTCCTTATCGGTTCAAATATCTGCATGTGATCTCCAGGCTCTGCATTACATGCTGCTGGTGTCTGAGGTGGAGGAGACGGAGATCTTTAAGATCTGTCTGGAGTATTGGAACCACCTGGCGGCAGAGTTGTACAGAGAGAGTCCGTTCAGCACCTCCACCTCCCCACTGCTCTCCGGCAGCCAGCACTTTGATGTTCCACCACGCAGGCAGCTCTATCTACCTGTACTCTCTAAGGTAAGGGTGCTTCTCACATGCTGCTGGGAAACTGAACGTTAATACCACAGACAAACGCCAGGCGTGGGTGTTTTATTGTACATCACTAACGGTTCCAATTAAGGATTTATAAAGTTCAAGCAAGACATTTGTCACATAAAAGACACTTTGGAATATTGTGCATGCACACATGTATTTGAAGATAATTTTTTAGTTGAATCACAATCTCGCGCTCTCTCTTTCTCTGTCTCGCGCTCTCTCTGTCTCGCGCTCTCTCTGTCTCGCGCTCTCTCTGTCTCGCGCTCTCTCTGTCTCGCGCTCTCTCTGTCTCTGTCTCGCGCTCTCTCTGTCTCTGTCTTTCTCTTTTTTACATATACAGTGTTTGCCATGTTGAAAGTCAGTGTGTGTGTTAAAGGTGCGTCTGTTGATGGTGAGCCGCATGGCAAAACCTGAGGAGGTGCTGGTGGTGGAAAACGATCAGGGTGAGGTGGTGCGAGAGTTCATGAAGGACACTGACTCTATCAACCTATACAAGAACATGAGAGAGACACTCGGTAAGATACACACACACACACACACACACACACACATGCACACTTTGTACATCTGATCCCAGCACTTACGATCGAAATACACCAGATGTGGTCCTAAATTGATCTTTTTCTTTGTTGTTTGCACGCTCTCTCTTTGCCCTGTGTAGTGTATCTGACCCATCTGGACTACGCAGATACAGAGCGGATCATGACAGAAAAACTTCATAACCAAGTGAACGGGACGGAGTGGTCCTGGAAAAACCTGAACACGCTTTGCTGGGCCATCGGCTCGATCAGCGGAGCCATGCACGAGGAGGACGAGAAGCGATTCCTCGTCACAGTCATCAAGGTGTGTGTTTATTCGTTAACCGTTCATTCATTTAACCCACGTGAGTCTCGCATCCCGAATGAACGATTATTACACTCGTGCTTTTCTTACGCGTCTCAACGCCGGTGTGAATATAAAGTGAGTTTTGTGTGTCTGTGTCAGGACTTGCTGGGATTGTGCGAGCAAAAGCGAGGAAAGGATAACAAGGCTATCATTGCCTCAAACATCATGTACATCGTTGGCCAGTACCCACGATTCCTGCGCGCACACTGGAAGTTCCTCAAGACCGTAGTCAACAAACTGTTTGAGTTCATGCACGGTGAGTTTGAGGCACGTATTTGAATGTTTGCCTGCTTTTTCATATTTTGAAGCCTAACTAAGAATTGGGCGTTTTCTACAAGAACCTCATTTACAATATACAGGTGCATCTCCAAATATTAAAATACCATGGAAAAGTACTTTTTCTCCCCCGTAATTTAATTCAAAAAGTTTTAACTTTCATATATTCTAGATTCATTACACATAGTGAAATATTTCAAGCCTTTTTTTTTTTTTTTTTTTAAATCTTGGATTACAGCTCATGGAAACCAAAAATCCAGACTCTCAAAATATTAGAATAAAGAATTTATAACACAGAAATTAACTCGTAACAAACCAGCTACTAGTAGTTTTGGCACTGAGGGAAAGGAAAAGTCCTGCTGGAAAAGGAAATCAGCATCTCCATAAAGTTTGTCAGCAGATGGATGCATGAAGTTCTCTAAAATCTCCAGGTAGACGCTGCATCGACTCTCGAGTTGAGAAAACACACTGGACCAACACCAGCAGATGACATGGCAACCCAAATCATCACTGACTGTGAAAACGTCACACTGGACTTCAAGCAACTTGGATTCTGTTCCTCTCCACTCTTCCTCCAGACTCTGGGACCTTGATTTCCAAATGAAATGCCACGTATTGATTAAAATAAAATAAAATGAGTCAAATTACTGGGAAAAAATTAACTTTACCACAATATTAACACTTTTCGAGATGCACCAGAATTATGCACATACACTCACTGATTTAAGAAGATAAAATATATACTATTATAATATTTATTCCATGTTCAGTGATATTAATAAAACCGATCATTATTATGATCCTTATTATGTATGATCCTTTTAATCTTGATGTCAAAATGTTTCTTCTTTCTGACATTAGAGACCCACGATGGGGTGCAAGACATGGCGTGTGACACGTTCATTAAAATTGCACAGAAGTGCAGGAGGCATTTTGTGCAGGTGCAGGTTGGAGAGGTCATGCCCTTCATTGACGAGATCCTCAACAATATCAACACCATCATCTGTGACCTGCAGCCACAGCAGGTCCGATTGGGCTCAAAAGCTTGTAAAAAAAAAAATGAACAATAATATCCCTGGCACCTTTTTTTGTATGTATGTATTTTATTTATTTATTTATTTTGCTTTTGCTCACTCGCCCATTCTTTCCCTGTAGGTGCATACGTTTTACGAGGCAGTGGGTTACATGATAGGTGCTCAGACGGACCAGGCTGTACAGGAGCACCTGATAGAGAAGTACATGCTGCTACCCAACCAGGTGTGGGATAGCATCATCCAACAAGCCACCAAGGTGAGAGATTTCAGCATCCTCGCACATCAGCAAATATGACACAAATATTTTATGATGCATCAAAGTACTGGTTTGGGGGGGGGTGTGTGTGTGTGTGTGTGTGTGAACGTGTACATTTTAGTTTGTTCAAACATCTGTTACTCAATACCAGTAGCACTTCGAGTGATTCTGAGAACACCATGCGTGTACTCCAAATGCTTCAAGAATTAATTACTCTGACTGATAAAAGTCGTACCTAGCGGTAGAGTGCGCGACGCTGGCCGATGTGTGTAGTGCAGCAGGTGGTGGGATTCCGAATGTTTGTTTGACTCCCAGCATTCAGTCACTGGTACTTGTAAACGTCTATGTGGGCAATACTAGAGCTGTAATTGTTCTCTCTGCTGTTCTTGCTCAGAACGTGGATATCCTGAAGGACCCAGAGACTGTGAAACAGCTGGGAAGCATCCTGAAGACCAACGTAAGGGCATGCAAGGCCGTGGGTCACCCCTTCGTCATTCAGCTGGGACGCATCTACCTGGATATGCTCAACGTCTACAAGTGCCTCAGTGAGAACATCTCCGCAGCTATCCAGACCAACGGTGAGGAAGTGTGTGTGAGCTAGAGAGTATGCACACGCGTGCTCTATTGATTTTATATTGAGTTTAGTGCGTAGATATTTAACAAAGTGCTTTCACTGATCACTTAGTTATTCTTTTTTGAGGTCTTTCGAAATGAAATTTGAAAAAAAAAACAGTGAGTGTTGTAGGATGAATACTATGGGCAGCGATATGAAAAATTCTGTGTACTGTGTTTATTTTTGTGGTCTTGCTTGTGTGTGATTTATTGTGTGTGTGTGTGCAGGTGAGATGGTGACTAAGCAGCCATTAATCAGAAGCATGCGCACGGTGAAGAGAGAAACTCTTAAACTCATCTCAGGCTGGGTCAGCCGTTCCAACGACCCACAGATGGTAACACGCACGCGCACACACACACACAGTGACTCCCAGTCAAAAGTTTGGAGACACAATTTTAAAAATCTTTTGATAATATAAGAGTCCGGCGTCGGTATGAACTCCTTTTTAATACTGTTTAAAAAGCATCTCAGGGAAATTCCTCAAGAAATCAGGTGAGAAAACGCCAAGAATACATTTCTGGAAATTTCCAGGTGAAAAGGGCGTCGACTTTGAAGATGATAAAATAGTCAATTATTTTTATTTCTCTTGGATTTTTTTTATTCCAACATAATTCCCATAGTGCCATCAAGTTTTGATGACTTTATTATTATTCTACGATGAGAAAATATAAAAATGGTGTGTGTGTACACACGTGGACACAGAGCCCTAGCACCCTAAACTTTACACACTCCTTTTCTATAAACACACTTCTGCTCAACACACCTTTTAATATCTGTGTCAGGTGTGTGTTCTGATAAGCTGTACCTAATTCAGGTGTAAGTCGCTCTGAACCTGTTAAGATAATCTGTCACCCCATACACACACATGCATGCATGTACGCGTGCTGTCTCCCTCCCATTCTTTCGCTCATCCTTTAATCCTCTGTGCGTGTGTTCTCAGGTCGGGGAGAACTTTGTTCCACCTTTGCTGGACGCCGTCCTGATAGATTACCAGCGGAACGTTCCGGCAGCCAGGGAACCGGAAGTGCTCAGCACCATGGCGACCATCGTGAACAAGCTGGGCGGACACATTACAACCGAGATTCCGCAGATCTTCGACGCTGTGTTTGAGTGCACGCTGAACATGATCAACAAAGTAAGACCCTGCTTTGGTTCAGATGCCCTTCCTACTTCGGATTGGATTTTTGTAACACTGGAGTGGATTTATTTCTTTTCCAAAAAGCAAACCGTACACAGTCATGTGTGAATTTTTTTTTTTTTTTTTTTTTTTTTAATTATTCTGAGGAAAAGGGAAAAAAAACCACACTTGCACAGCAAGACTTTACAAGACATGAAACAATAGTTTGGCACAAAACGAACTCAATTTTCACAATGCGGCACTAGTTAATGAGCCGAGACTTGTTTGTCTAGATCGGTGTCTGATGTTTACTCCAGGTTTTGCTCTGAAGCTATGAGGCTAATACCAAAATCCTTACACGTGCCTCCTGGTACACTCTGGTTATTTTAGAACTAGGGCTGTGCAATTAATAAAATTTTTGATTTTCCGACAATGAAAACGACTGTGGACGGTTGTGTCTCAGTCGGTAGAGCGGGTTGTCCACTAATCCAATAACCGTGGGGTTGGTGGTTCGATTCCCGGCCCGGATGACTCCACATGCCGAAGTGTCCTTGGGCAAGACACTGAACCCTAAGTTGCCCCCGATGGCAAGCTAGCACCTTGCATGCAGCTCTGCTACCATTGGTGTGTGAGTGTGTCTCATTTGTAAGTCGCTTTGGATAAAAGCGTCTGCTAAATGAATAAATGTAAAACAAAATAATCCAGATAAAACAGTTATTGTGCCACGTTCTGTTTCGCAACATTCTTGTTTGACTTTTTAAAAACCGCACGCCATTTTTCTTTACAGCTGTGCTCTTTCGCCCCTCCCTAAAAGGCCAAACATCACTCCACGCAAGGCTGTGGCGTTTTTACTTCAGCTTGAGCCAAGATGACAGAAAGACAGCCTTTGATCAACAAGAAAGATAAAACCATTTGAGCCTTTTGGAATCAATTTGGTTTCAAGAAGTCCAATGTGGAACAAAAAGAAATAATGTTTCCGCTGCTGGGCCCTTCAGCAAGGCCCTTAATCCTCACCTGCTCATTGTATGAATGATCTAAATGTAACAGGGCTGCTGTTCTGTTAACAGTCAGTCATATTTTGTTGACGTCTGTAGCGGCGCGTCATCTCAGTGTCCATCTGAGATTCTCGTTAACGCGAGAACATGAACGACCTGCGGATAAACCGATTAGATTTTTGGAATTGATCCCAACAGGGTTGAGGTCACAGCAAGGTCATGTCTGAAATAGTTTTTCCTTCGTAGCTTCCTTCCTTACCTATTTTAAAGGTAGCTAAAGGTTCCCTACCTATTTCAGGCAGACAAATGATCAACATGAACGAGACGTGATGGTGTTCTACTTATTTTCTTAAAATCTGACAGCATTTTGTTTTTTTTTTTGTCCAGGATTTTGAGGAGTATCCGGAGCACCGTACACACTTCTTCTACCTGCTGCAGGCAGTGAATTCCCACTGCTTCCCGGCGTTCCTTGCCATTCCCCCTGCACAGTTCAAACTGGTGCTGGACTCAATCATTTGGGCCTTTAAACACACCATGAGAAACGTAGCTGACACTGGTGAGAGCATACACCCACGTGCACACGGAGACGACTCTACACGGCTTAGCGTGAAAAGCCTTTTTTGGCATCGCGTTTATGAAGTTTATTTCCTGTAAGTTTGTGTCCAGCCCTAGTCTGTACTGATTGCTCTGTCTAAATTCACGTGTGTGTGTGTGTGTGTGTGTGTGTGTGTGTGTAGGTCTGCAAATTCTTTACACGTTGCTGCAAAATGTGGGCCAGGAGGAAGCAGCAGCTCAGAGCTTCTACCAGACATACTTCTGCGATATACTGCAACACATCTTCTCCGTAGTTACGGACACATCACACACGGCCGGTGAGTCATACAGCACAGATTCACTGAGGTTAATCATGCGTGCACACACACACACCCCCACCCTTTGAGTCAATGCTTCTAATCTCAGAGTTTGTGGTAAACACAATGTCTAACAGAGAAACATGCGCACCCCAGATGTCCGTCTGTCCGTCCCCCCACTTCTGCCACTGTTGTGCACACTTTAATACTACAGATCGACAGATAATCGGTTTTATCGATATTTTCCTAATATTTACGCATTTATCCATAATCCGATATCGGTTTTGAAATATCGGATTCACCGATAAATGGCGCCATCTTGTGGCTGTTTTGAGGATTGCATGCAGGACCGCCATTGTAGCACTGCATGTTTTTTGTTTATTTGTTAGAATTATGTTTGTGCTTTATTTGTTTTCCTGTTTGTTTACCTCATCGAAGCTTTTATTTAAAAAAAAAAAAAAGGGCTTGTATATGGGGTTTTTTTTTTCTTCTTCTTCCCTCCTTCTCTGTCTACAGAATCAACATTTTTTTTTACCCCGATAACAGCCTCTCCTTCTCTGTCTAACACCTGTGTCTATGTGTATCCTCCAGGTCTGACGATGCACGCATCTATTCTGGCTTACATGTTTAATTTGGTAGAGGAGGGTAAGATCAGTATGACCCTGAATCCTGCAAATCCCATGAGCAATCAGGCTTTCATCCAGGAGTACGTGGCTAACTTGCTCAAGACGGCCTTCCCTCATCTGCAGGAGTGAGTTTGTCTTACGTTTTCTGTGTTATTAATACATTTCCAGGGAAATTGTGCTAACTGTGATAAGGCTATCACAGGTGGAAGCTAGCAGAGCACATCCTGGCGTCGATTCAGCTCCGTGCTGATTAACATACGGCTAATTATAGTCTAGTAGGTAATCTCATGAGACCACAAGCAAAATAAGTCATGTTTTGAAGCCACGAACGGTCGATTTACACTATCCTAAGGTAATATTAGGATCGTCAGTTTCCTGTAGAAATGTAATTACTGATCCGTATGACTCAATTGTATTTAAATCTTATAATTGATCCTACAAAATAATAACTTTTTTAATTATGAAAAAATATATTTATACACACACTCGTAATAATTTGTGGGGTAAATAGTAATGCTAACTCCCTTGAAAATGTGCTCTCTTAGGTGTCTAAATCTGATCTAGGTAGGTGTCTGTTGCCCGAGTTCAAGCTTTTTGTTTTATTCGTGTATTTAGTGCACAGGTGAAGGTGTTTGTGACGGGGCTGTTCAGTCTGAACCAGGACATTCCTGCATTTAAAGAGCACTTGAGAGACTTCCTGGTGCAGATCAAGGTGAGTAAGGCCACACAGTTACCATACCTGGCAATAGGGCTTGGACTTGTCTAGCCATACTTTCTATCAATCCAGAGTTATTGGGGTCAGTGGTAGCTCAGTGGTGAAGACGTCGGATTACTGATCGGATGGTTGTGAGTTCAAATCCCTTGAGCAAGGCCCTAAACCATCAAATGCTCAGTTGTATAACTTGGAGAAATATATTTGCGCAACTGTTTATTCAACATCCTTTTCTTAGTATTTTGCACATGCACTATAGATGGTTTAGCTTGAACTTAAGTTGGGGGGGAAAAAAGAACCAAATGAAAAGTCTGGCATAACGCTTTAAGCCTCTGACAGCTTGTTTTTAGACTCCAACAGAGGTTTAGCAACGTGTGATTTTTTTTTTTTAATTAGAAATTTTTTTCAGTAGAATGCGCACTCACCCGCCATTCACTCTAGCTGCAGTTCATAGCATTTTATTTTCTGTGTACGTAGTAGAGGTGGACCGAGTAGTGAATTTAACCCACAGCGATAACTGAGTTGGGCGGTACCTTCCTCCTGATAACCAGTTAATCAACCGATAGATTTTAAAATCGATACTGAATGAAAACATAACGCTCACAGTAAAACACTGCTGAACTTTATTACAAAAATAAACAGTACTGGCTGAACCAGGAAACCATGTACTGTACTTTTTTTTTTAAATGAAATAAATATATAAATATTAATATATATTAAGTATTAATGAATATAAAATAAATACACAAATAAAAACTGATGTCCAAAATGAATAAAAAAAACACGTCTTTTCATCAACGATGTGTTTGTAAATTTTTCTGAATTATCCTCGTCATTCAGCCTGCCTCCGCCTCACCTTTTCCGTTTCTTTCAAATTAGGCACTGTGTCTCCTCCCTATTCACTGGGTTTCCCTCCTTACCTATAAAGTCTGCATGGGAAGAGGTGTTCAAGCTGAATCCTCGTAAAAGGGGCCTTATTTCACAGATATATGCAACGATTTGGTCTCAAGACGATTCTTACAATGTTAAAACCATTAGTGCCTGGGAGGAGGAATTGGGTCTGGAACTTGAGGAGGATTACTGGGGCAGAGTGTTAGATAATATACGGACCACCACGTCCTGTGCTAGACTTAGTTTCATACAATTTAAAGTGGTCCATAGAGCTCACCTCTCTAGGAGTAAACTATCTAAAATATATCCCAATGTTCCTGACGTGTGAAAAATGTAAACTCTCACCGTGTAACCTGAGTCATATGTTTGCACTCTGTCCCAAACTACAGAACTTTTGGAACTCCTTTTTTAGGACTGTGACATTCTTAGAATCAATTTGGAGGTCTGTCCTCTCTCTAATTGCCATCTTTGGTGTTTCATCTCAGTGTCAGCCTCTGAGCCATAAACAAGCTAGTGTTGTGGCCTTTGCATCGTTGCTTTCTCAGCACAGAATATTGTTGTCTTGGACCTCTCCGCAACCCCCCTCTATATCAGTCTGGCTTAAAGATCTAATGTTCTTTTTGAAGCTGGAAAAAAATCAAGTATAACATCAGAGGTAGCGGAGACTCATTTTTGGGAAAATGGCAACAGTTTATTACCTACTTCAAGGATGTGCCCACCCTGGAGGTAGATTAAGGAGAGGTGGACGGTCAATACTATCCCCCCCCCCCCCCCTTTTTATTTTTAATTTCTTTCTTTGCTTATATTCTGTATGGATTTATGGAAATAATACGAAACATATGTAATTGAATTACATGTACATGAATCATAAATAATTGAATCATATGTAAACATTCCTGGGTGGGGTGGGAGGGGCTGTTAACGGGGTAAAAATATTGATTCTGTATTGATATGTTTTGTTGTACTCTGAAAAGTGTATGAGAATCAATAAAAACTATAAGTCAGAAAAAAACACTTCAAATAACAAGAAGATTTGTTAGTGATGGTTTTTATTTCGCCTCTAGAGGCCGCTCTCATACTGTATAAGCAGGCACTTCTCAGCCGCTCCCGCAACCGGGGGAAAAATATTGGTGTGGATTTTTGCCGATAACTGGTTATAGGTGCGGATTAATCAGGATAAACCGGTCGACCTCTAATACCGAGCTACGTTTTCGGCGAGTTTGTCAGCTGGCGCCCCAGTAGTAATTGGAGCTTGTGGAATCTTTGGCAAGCAACGAATCTCTCACTCTATCGTTCTCTCTCTGTCCATCTCTTTCTCTCCTCTAGGAGTTTGCAGGTGAGGACACTACAGATTTGTTCCTTGAGGAACGTGAGGCGTCTCTGCGCCAGGCCCAGGAGGAGAAGCACAAGCTGCAGATGTCTGTCCCTGGAATCCTCAACCCTCATGAGATCCCTGAGGAGATGTGTGACTGAATACAAACACTGTGTGTGTGTGTGTGTGTGTGTGTGTGTGTGTGTGTAAAAATGTATATACATGCATAAACAAACACGTATCAATGCGTGCTGGCGCCTTAACGCATTTAAACACATCGCTAAAGACAGCAGTGTCCAGGCGGTCTGGTTTTGAGGCCACTGATCTGTGTGTTTGTGTGTAAGGGTTGAGTGTGTCTGAGAGTGTGTTCCTCCACTACGGAGACAAAATCTGCACTTGGCTGTCTTTTGACCAAATCAATGCCAATCTGTAAAATGATCCAGTCACCCAGTGGCCCTTTTTACATAACCTGCGTTTTATATGGACACTTTTTTTTTTTGTGTGTGTGTGTAATACCTCCAACATAATTAACTCGAGTTTATGATTGGTCAGTTAACCTCAACGCTGCATGGAGATTTTCCTCAAAGCTACATGTTTTAACTTGTTCTCGTTCTCTCGCTTTCTCTCTCTCGCCCCCTCCGCTCTCTCTCTCTGTGTCTCTCGTCCCCTCCTCTCTCTCTCTCTCTCTCTCTCTCTCTCTCTCTCTCTCTCTCTCTGTGTCTCTCGCCCCCTCCTCTCTCTCTCTGTGTCTTTCTCTCTCTCTTCCTCTTCAGTTTACACATGATGTATTAGTTTATATATTATATATAAAATTTGAGTGCAGTTTTTCACTTTTTTTTTTTTTGTCTTGCAGTAAACCACGTGTGAACGCCGTGATGAGGAATCTCAGATTTTGGAGATCAATTCTTTGAACTCTTGAGTTTAGTGGTTTTCTTTTAGTCGAACAACAACCAAAAAAAAAAAAGCATTATTACTTTCCGCAAAATAATAATTAATTAATTGCAAGCCGAATCCTACAGTTCGGTCGATCGATCGTAGATGACTATAACGTTTTCCGCATAAACCTGGTTAGCGGTTAGTGATCACTTCCTGTAAAGCGAACGTGCCATCCATGTCAGGTTCAGCCTTAATGTTAACGGTTAGGACAGGATCATCTATTTAGACTTACCTTAGGATTCCTCATCACTCTGTGTGTGTGTGTGTGTGTGTGTGTGTGTGTGTGTGTGTGAGAGAGGTGGAGGGGAAAAAAAAAAGGAACAAGCTGTGAGGTGAATGTTGAAATTCATGAATGAATCCGAAACCAAGCGATGAAGGGTCTGTTGGACGCTGCTCGATCTCTGTTCGACCTGGTTAGCGTCCTCGCTGTCCCGTGGCTTTATATTATAACGGACACTTCGTCACTACCGAATAGCAGCTTTATTACCACGGGAACACTTGGATGTTTCTTCCTGTTAGGGTTTTTTTTTTTTTTTTTGATGGTGTGTGAGATCGTGTGCGCGCAGTTGTGTGTGGGTGTGCTGTCGCTTAGCCGACATCAGGGTTTTTTGTTTTCCTCAATGAGGACAGTGGCTCCTTTTGCGAGCTTTCATTAAATCGAAGTTTAAAAGAAAAAAAGCGAAAGTAGTTGAAATATTTATGGGTTTATTGTAGGCTGCGTCTTTATACCTGCTCTCGTTAACTCATTCAGAGACAGTTATGGAGGGTTTTTTTTTTTGTTTGTTTTGTACTAATTTACTTTGTTTACTATGCTGTAGTGCTTTAAGTCACTACGTAGAGCAAATAAAGAATTTAAAGAAAACACTGTTTACATTTCTTTTTCTTCATTTTTGATTTATAATTATTTTTAAACTTCAGTATAAATAAAAATGCTGACCTTCTGAGTAGGAAGAGAATGTTTCTGATCCAGTCAGTAGTGGAGACATCCACTTCTTTAAGTGTTATGTTTGGTGTGAAACTTTTTTTTTTGTTTTTGTTTTTTTGAGTTGATTAAAGTGAAAAGAATTTTTTAACCATGTTCTCTGGACTTCCTTTTGTTCCTGATGGTGCTCACGTTGGGACTATGTTGGGAGGGGGTGTATAATAAACCTGGAACACAAATCATAGGCAGATGCTTTTAACGTGGGAATTATTACCTTAAACTCAATAATTAAATAATAATAATAAATAAATAAATAAACGCCAAACAGGGTTGCCAGGTTTCAGTATAAAATTCCCGTTCCATCTAAAAGACCAATCTTTGCAAAACTTCTTAGAACAGAAATGATCTTGTACATTCCTGCTGTTATTCGTTCCGTTTGCTTGCCTTAGCGTATGATTACGGAAATTAATTAAGATTTAATACCAATTATTTCCTTTAAAATGACATCTTGTCCAACACTGGCCCTGTTTGTCATTTGAAAAAGAAAAAATTACCCCTGGCAACCCTGCCCCAACTGGATTTATGAATATCCTGTCAGATTGTGAGTAATTTAATGTTGCCAGTCCACATACTTGCATTTATTTTTGGAAGGTGAGAGGAAAACTGAGAATCCAGAGGAAACACATACGGACATGGAGTGAACATGTGCTGAAACGCCACAAGGATGGTAACCCGAACTCAGGATCGAGCTGTGGACCCTGGAGCTGTGAAGCAACACTGCCATCGTACTACCACCCAGTAGGCATGCAGTATAATGAAAGTAAGACCAAAGTAATAAAATGAAGGTTTCAGAAATGCCTTAAGTGCGTATATATATATATAATATTATATTTATTTATTTAGTGATCTGGTAGTACTACACCCATAGAATAATACCCACATTTAGAAACAGCATTCTGTAAAGAAAGAGTGTATTCCTTATTTTGGATTTGTAAATATTTGATACCAAGCACTCTTGGTGCTGCTGATTTACGAACCTGCATGACTTGTGGGGTCACAAGTGCATTTGAGAAGCCACACACCTGCTCACACTTGTCGCTGCTGTTTTGAGTATCCATTTCTGATGAGGAAATATGAATACTGATCACATTGTGCTGCTGGATTATCCACAGTATAAATAAAAACTAGCTTTACACGAGGGTTCAGGTATCTGTTTCAGCAAGTAGCTTTCTAGAATTATTACTCACCCTATGAGCTCTTGGAAAGTTAAACGTAGAAATGTGCAGAATAGGAATGATTTTTTGATTTGCTGTGGAGCTGGTGTTGGTTATGGGCCAGGAAAATTACACACAGCATCCACAAAGACAAGAACTATTGGTGCATTCGAACAACTCTCATTGAAAAGGAATTCTTACGTCATTTTAAATTTTTATTCAAGAAACTTCCACCAACAGAACACTTCAGGTCAATAAATTGACGATGTTTGACTTGTTTTCGAGTTATTAATGTTCGCATTAGAAGGTCATATGAAAAGAGAAAATTCCTAGATGTTCTTGGTGGACGTTATGGAAGAGTGAGCAAGTGAGTGGTGACTTGTCTGCTTCACCCTGGATCTTATCCAGTAGTGATGGAATGTGCTACTTTTGATCATAACTCATTTTCATTAAGCTTGTGTTGAAATGTGTGAGCGGCGGGCTTCCTCCTGACCCACCTTCACTCAGATGTGATGCTCAGATTCCAGTTTAGTGTCACATTTCCACTATGTATGAGGTGATGAAAATAAATAAATATATATAAGTCCATGTTGTTACTTCCATTGTAGCAGCTATAAACAGTCGTTCTCTCACCAGATTCTCTTTTTTTTTTTTTTCTCTGTCTGTCTTGAAGTTCAGCCCCCCACCCCAACCGCCCCACCCCAAAACAAACACAAAAAGACAGCTTATCATGTTACTGAGAACTGGGAATGGACTCCGTCACTACTTAGATGCTAAATAAATGTTTCCGTCACCAAACCAACGATTGGACTTTTTTCAAATAGTGTTATTTTAATCTAATTATTATCCATCTTAGATTATGTAGAGCCCTTATTGATGAGCGGTTACTTTAGAAACAATAACGTAATAGAACAAGTGCATTAACATAAACCTGCAATTTATCCTGCAGTTAGATCTACTGTCAAAGCTGCTCTTCTAGGAAATGAATCAACACCTGACTAATAAGAATTGTGAATTCAACAGCACTGTGGTAGAACATTCTTTCAAAAAATGAGAGCTTTTGCATTGCACACGTGTTAATACATGAGTTTATATACTTTTTGTCCCCATTTATCTTTATTCAGTGGTTCCGACCTGGCCAAGTGAATTTTGTCGTGAGCTTGTTGTTAGCTTGCAAAACCCTGGAGGTGTGAGGCGAACGTGCTAACCACTAAGCCACTGTATCTTTTGGACCCCAATGGGTGTGAGAATTCCCCTTAGTTGTCCCTTCATGACAGCAGGGTTGGAGTGACCGCATGTATACCTATAACAAGTAGAACAGTGATTGTACTTTTATCACTCTGCCCTCATCCTTGTCCTTACAATTTTTTTAAATAACAAAATTACAGCTGTTATACGATTCATTCATTCAATCATTTATCTTCAATAAGCACTTTATCCAGGTCAAGATCTGAGTGGCTCTGGAATGCTCTGCCTGAGGCTGGATGATTCACATCATGTCTACATGGTTAGAAATGTAACAATCGGGCCACACTGATTTCTACTTACTCGTGCTGGAGGAATACATTCATATCACCCTCTGCTGGAGGAGACGGATGTTGCTGTGTCACTGAAATACATTTCAGATGTGTTGTGCATTTACCTCCAGTTTATATATAATGTTTTATACATGGTGATGGTAGGACCTAGACTTGTTTAAAAATCTGGCTAAGGTAGATGATTCCTTACAGCATGTTCTGTATTTTTATATATATATATATATTCTGAATAGTTTTATGGGCGCCACAGTGGCGTAGTGTTTAGCACGTTTGCATCACACCTCCAGGGTTGGTTCGATTCCTGTTAATGCCATGTGTGTGTGGAGTTGGCATGTTCTGCCCGTGCTGTGGGGGTTTCTTCCAGGTACTCCAGTTTCCTCCCCCAGTCCAAAGACATCCATGGTAGCTTGATTGGCATGTCCAAAGTGTCCATAGTGTATGAATGGGTTTGTGAATGTGATTGTGTCCTGCGATGTATTGGCACCCTGTCCAGGGTTGTTGAAGCACCTTGTGTAGAGTTCAGGATTTGTGTTAACTTCACTGTGTATACATAGATACACATTGAGGTGAGGAATGTGCACCATTTACCCAGAGACAGCTGGAGATGACAGCAGCCTCACCCCTCTCTCTCTCTCTCTCTCTCTCTCTCTCTTCCATACTTTTCTCCCTCTCTCTATAACTCTTACATTCATTAAACCAGTGGTTCCCAAACTTTTCCAGGGTAAGACCCCCCAAATGGCATTAACATTTGACCGAGGCCCCCCTTTTGCAAGATGTCTTTAAAACACACTTAAAATACAGACTTCTGAATATATCCCCTTTTTTTTAAATAATAATTACATCTTGCATATTTACATTACTTTACATTAGAAATTGATTGTGTGTGTGTGTCTGTCTGTCTGTGTGTGTGTGGGTGGGTGGGTGGTTGTCTGAGAGTGAGAATTCATTTTTCACACCAAATTGTTGCGGGCCCTCTGGCGCCCCCCGGTGGCCCCCACTGCATTAAACTACACTCTCCCTTCCTTTTCCTCTCTCTCACTCACTCTTGTCTCTCCATATAACTAGTACCTCTTTCTATCACCCACTTACCTTCCTCCTTCACACTTGTTACCAGTGACTTCTATACGAATCTTCAATGTCCATCATTACAACAAATTCATGCAACCTAGGAATCATTTTCATCTCCATTCACTTCTGTTCACTCACATTTTGGGATCTCATCCAAAACTATTAGAACGACAAGGCTAATTCTATTTTTCTGTATGTAGACTGAAGACATCTGGGTTTGAGATAAATATGAGGAGAGATTTTAGAATTTCAGCTTTTATTTCCTGATATGTATATGTGTTAAACGACATAGAACATAGCACATTTTGTACCAGACTACGTTTGTAGGTGAGCAAATATATCAGAACATTCATTCAATTCAATTTTTATTTGTGTAGCGCTTTTAACAATGGACATTGTCCCAAAGCAACTATACAGAAGTATATCTTTTCAGGATATAGATTTATGAGAAAGTCATAGTCTTGCAATGGTTACAATGAAAAAAACTCCCGGAGACGCTATGAGGAAGAAACCTTGAGAGGAACCGGACTCAAAAGGGAAATCATCCTCATCTGGGGGACACCGGATAGTGTGATAAGTCCCTTCTATAAATGTGCTACATGGTCAAATAGAATAAGTGTGTAAGCAGGAAATTCATTACGGTTTTTACATGAAGTCTGTTTTGTTGGACTTCTCTATTGTTCACTGATGGAGACTTAAGTGCAAAACCGTTTGTGGCAATTGTAGTCTTAAAGCTGTCATAGCATAACTGTTCATATGATTTCAGGTCCAAAGCCAGCTTTATGGTTTTTAAGTGGTACCATCCTCAGTGTAATCTCAATGATCTTTAGGTTGCACCATGTAGTTACCATCCTCAGCAACAGCATGTAACTTCCAATTGATGAGAACTTCAACCAGACGAAGGGCATCAGGATGGAGCAGAAGGGGTCAGGATCACTCGTATCTCAAGAGTAACATGTGTAGATTGACCGAGAGAGAGGGATAAAAATGTGACTGACAGGTGTTTCCTGTTAAATTCATTGTTTAAACAATAAATAGCTCTGAACATCTACTCTTGGTTTCTTCAGTTACACCTCTGAAGACTGCATTTGTTGTTCAGGATAAGCCACATGAAGATCAGAGAGCTGTCTATGGGAGAAAGGCAAGCCATTTTGAAGCTGAGAAAAGAATGAAAATCAGTCAGAGGCATTGCACAAACACTAGGCATAACCAATACAACAATGTCCTGAAAACGAAAGAAACCACAGATGTACTGAGCAACAGACACTGAATGGGTCGGCCAAGGAAAACAACAACAGCTGATGAGAGAAACATTGTCAGAGCTGTGAAGAAAAAACCACAGTCAGTGACTCCCCTAACAACCTCCAGAGCAGGGGTGAAGGTATCACACACTACCATTCGAAGAGATTTAGAGGCCATACCACAAGATGCAAACCACTCATCAGCAGTAACTGGAATTGGAAGGCAAGATTGGAATTTGCAAAAAAAAAAAAAAATCAAATATGCAGAGATGAGCCACAAATGCTTGGGAACCAGGATTAACCTGTACCAAAGTGATGGAAAGACCAAAGTGTGGAGGAAGATAGGATCTGCTCATAATCCAGAACATACAAGCTCATCTGTGAAACATGGTGGTGGTAGTGTCATGGCCTGGGCTTGACCAAGTCAACAAAGGACTTTATCAGTTGAAGGTTTTAGACTCTCCAAGTCCAGACCAGACCTTAACCCAATTGAGCAGCATTTCACCTCCTGATGAAGAGAATGAAAGGAGGAACCCCCCAAAACAAACAACTGAAAGAGGCTGCGGTAAACGCCTCAAAAAAGAAGAAACCAACAATTTTGTTATTTCAATTAGTCACAAACTTGATGCAGTTATTGCAAGCAAGGGGTTGCAACCACATATTAATTGTAATTTACTTCAAGACATATCTGTTCCCATACTTTTGCGCACCTAAACATTGGGTGTTCTGATACAAAAGGTTCTATGTTTTATGTTGTTTATTGCATTTATATGTAAATCCTAACCTCTCGTCTCATATCTGTCTTATGTTCTCAAACCCAAATCTCTTTGGTGTATAGCACAAACAAATGCCGTTTAGTTTCAGATGGGACTGTATTACCACTCTCTCCTTGCTGCCTCGTAAGGTTTGATTCATCTTCTGCTCAATAAGGGGGTCCAGAAGCTGAAATGTCCCTGTCTGATGATGCACATTCTTCCCCTGAGCACGTTGTAAAAAAGGCAATAAACGTGGAGAAACCATCAAGTCGCTTAAAGGGGGGATTCCAGTCTGACACTTAGGCAACTTACAGGCCCACCCAGCATATAGAAGACCTCCAACACAGAGTATAGAATCAGTAAATAGATTAACACACAAAACATGGACAAATCCCAGTGTTAGTGTAGGAATAATAAAAACATTTAATAGTATCACTGGGTAGGAATCTAGGTAGGTAACTTACTAGTAGTTTAATGGGTACATCAAAGCAGAGAGAGAGAGAAACAAAATACAAGCTTTTATTGAATAACAAAGTCGGGGAAATGTTCACATAAGTATTATAAAAATATATCTAAATATAAACAACTCGTATGAATTAATAGTAGGATGCCTAGCAGTACTGTGCTGTTTCTAGACAAAATTCAGGTCTCTGGGACAGGTTTTAGACAGTTCAGCACACAATTAATATACTATCCAAATACAATTGCACAATAAAGTATCTTACAATTTGCACACCAGGAAAAAAGGCTACCAAAGTGTATCATTCTTTGTCACTGGGGTGGTACCTTCAAGTGTATATACTATCTCTTGTATGTGCAAAGGTGCGCAGTGTACATTTAAATCTTGAATCGAAAAGGTATTTACTATTCAGTTATGTACCTTAAATCGTTTTAAAAGTACACTATATTAGATGAAAGCTACATATTAAAAGTACAACACCATAACAACCCCAGAGACTAGTAATGCTACATTATAGACAAGATATATTTAAGTGTAAAACCACTGCTAACCCATTAAGGCTCATCGGAATTTCGCCAAAACACACCTTGACGATGCTCAAACCTTTTGGGAGAAGGTTCTGTGGACTGATGAGTCAAAAGAGGGACTGTTTTGGAAGACAGGAGTTGTGTTACAGCTGGTGTAAGCCAAACACAGAATTCCACAAAATGACAGCATACTTATAGTCAAGCATGGTGGTGGTAATGTGATGTTGTGGGGATGCTTTGCTGTTTCAGGGCCTGGGCAACTTGCGATAATTGAGGGAAACATGAATTCTGCTTGCTACCAGAAAATCCTAAAGGAGAATATCCGGTCTTCAGTCTGTCAGTTGAAACTCAAGCACAACTGGATTATGCAGCAAGACCTTAAGCGGCACAGGTTGTGCTCGAAAACCCTACAGCGGAGGTCTTCAACAAACGGAGGTACTGCATGGGGGTCGCGAAAGTTTTGGTACCAGTTTGATAAAACACAATTTCATACAATATATATAATTAGGGGGTCCCAGCTCCATCTCGACATCAGTTTGGGGGTCCTTGGCCTGGAAAACGTTGAAGACCCCTGCCCTACAGTGTGGCTGAACCAGAGATGTTCTGCAAAGAAGTTTTGGCCACCAAGTGCTGTGGAAGACTCATCTCCAATTATCGGAAGCGTTTGATTGCAGTTATTGTGGCTAAAATTCGCACAACTATATTTTAAGTTTATGGGGACAATTAGTTTTTCACATGGGTGATAGGCGTTGGATCCATTTATTTATTTATTTATTTTCTTTAATTGATTAATAAGTAGATAAATTTTAAAAAAAATGGTCTTGTGTGTTGTATTTCGTTTTTTTTTTTTTTTTTTTTTTTTAAAGATTTAAAGCTATTTAGTATGACGTAAACACAAAACCAGAAGAAATCAGGAAGGGGCAAATACTTTTTCACAGCACTGTACTCGTTAGTGTGGTAGTAGGCTATGCTGTGCTCTGACGTAGCCATGGTGATACAGGTATAGTTTGAGCGAGGTTTTTTTTATTATTATTATTATTTTTATTTTATTTTTTAAATATATGTTATGTTTTTTCTGGCTCTCCTTAGTAGTTAAAAGAAGTTTAAGCGTGTAAAGCGGCTAACTAAATCGACACACTGGGCTAATTAGTGCTCGAGCGTTAGCTAACTGAAGCCGATGAGTCGTGCGCGCGCGGACTGTTGCGCGATGCGCGCTCGCGCCGCTGGGACGCTGCAGTAGGTGTTGGTGTTCGTCCATTCTCTGTCAGTCAGGTGGACTCGGACAAAATTCACAAAGAAACAGTGTTTTTGTTTGTTTTTCTGTCAAGAATGTCGGTTTGATACGAGTGAAAACGGCAGCGCGGAATTCTGACTGACTTTGTGTGGGGAAATGACGAACTAGCGAGCTTTACTATGGCTGCTTTGAATGAATCTGAAGTTGACGTGAAAGTCGTCGGTTAAAGGTATTTAAACTTACTGAAATAAATTTAAATATTACACTTGTTTTATTTATTTATTTATTTGTTTATTTAACGGACTTGTCTTTGAACGTAGAGTCTGTTTTGTTTTGGTATATAAGCTATAGATGTTGTTTAGTAGCTTATTATAGTAACGTAGGAGAACAGGATATGAGTTCGGCATTTTCCGCCATTCGGCAGATTGTCACGGAAACACCCGAAGTCTTACAGCCATACACTCCCAGAAATAATGTACCAAATTATACTTTCCCTTGCTAATAGACTGGTGCTATCAAGAGTACATATGTTCTACCTTTTAATAGGCATCTTTCCTTTTATTTATTTTTATTTATTCATTCATTTTCATTCGATTCATTTACATATGATTCATTTTCAGGCGATTCATTTAAATATGATTCATTTTCATATGATTCATTTCCATGTGATTCGTTTCTATGATTCGTTTACTGATTTGCTTCTGTTTAAATCCAGTTTTAGACTGTAATATTACAAAGGTCTTTCCAGATTATTACTTGCCACACTGTAGAAGATAATGGGGCGGCTGTGGCTCAGTCGGTAGAGCGGGTTGTCCACTAATCGTAGGGTTGGCGGTTCGAATCCCGGCCCGGGTGATCCCATGCCGAAGTGCCCTTGGGCAAGACATGAACCCTAAGTTGCCCCCGATGGCAAGCTAGCACCTTGCATGGCAGCTCTGCTCCCATTGGTGTGTGAGTGTGCTCTCATTTGTAAGTCCATCCATCCATCCATCCATCTTCAACCGCTTACTCCTTTTCAGGGTCACGGGGAACCTGGAGCCTATCCCAGGAGGCATCGGGCACAAGGCGGGGTACACCCTGGACAGAGTGCCAGTCCATCGCAGGTAAGTCGCTTTGGATAAAAGCGTCTGCTAAATGAATAAAAGATAAAAAAAAAAGATAATTTGTTCACCATGTTCGGTTTAAATCCTCTAAAAACAGATTTGCAATTGAATGACGATACTCTGTTCCATTTCACATCCTTCAAAGCATTGGCATGTTCTGTTTACTCTCACAACCTCCAAACACATGAGACAGCAGTGTTTTCCACAATTACCAAACGTTGTCCACAGTATCTTTTTAATATGCATCTTTTCTATGAGTTGTACATTTTAATTAGCTTTTAGAGTAAGGCTAAAAAGTTAAATCAATGATCATTATGCTCACATTATGCAGCTTAGATTGTTTTTAAAGGTCATGGATACATAGTCAGATTCTGTATGGAGGAACGGTCTCAGATCCTTTGCCATGTATTCTCCAACCTCATCAGTCATTATAGGAGAAGAATATAATTATATGACTATAAAGCCAATAATTGTTGCACACCTATATTTAACAAAGCTAAAAAAAAAGTCAAAAGCGTGAACAATAAAGACACATTTTCACAGCCTTCTGTGCTCACATTTACCAAGGGTGTTAATATTAGTGGATCACACTGTATCGTCCACTGATCTTAGTATACCATTAAAAGTAATCTAGGGTACAAAATTGCACGTTAAAGACCATTGATGTGCCTTTAAATCTTTATTAACTGTACACTTTAATGCGCCTTCCCAGGTAAAAGTTACACACTAAAGTTACTCTTGATAATACCAAGCTAACTATAACGAAAAAAAAGTACCTTTATTTCTGAGAGTGCGCAGAGCAGATTTCTGGGACACCGTGCGAAGTGAAATAACATTAAATATACCATAAAATAATAAGATGTATTTATCTGCGTATGTTCTGTTTAATATGTTTATCCTCTGTCCTGTTTGTATAGTGTTGGTTGATCATTTCATAACAACTTCATTGTTGTACTATTTGCTCATTGTCATAGTCCTTGGATGTAATCAAAGCCTTTGCGTCTTCTTTACATCTTAGACTTTCTAAGACAGGCTGAGTTTTTGAGGACCAGCTCATTCATCGGGACATGAGACCGGAAGACGTCCATCAGATGGAGCAAGCACGAAACTCCAAGAGATTTAGGGTCGTTCTCTGTCTCTGTCCCCCAGATCGCACAAAAATGCGAACAGGTTGTTTGTTTAACACACGGGATTGATTCTTACTTTCATTTATTCATTCATTCCTCTTTTTAAAAAAAAATAAAGAAATTTAAATCTCTTTCAGTTATTCTCTTTTCAGTTGTTAAACATAAACTGATTTAGAAGTCCTACTTGTAAATATTGTGTCATAAAATATAAGGTTGTATCATGTTCCAGCACATGGGACAGCAGTTTGCCAGAGGAAGGAAGTGGGCATGTATTAGTTTGGGGACATCTTCATTTAACATAGTCATAGAATCTGTTGGGGTTTTTTTTCTTTTGATGAGGGTGAAAGTGTAGACACTTCCTGCGTGTTTTTGTTTGATTATATTTTCTGAAGCCACCACATTAAGTAATTTATTATTTCATATTGAAAAACTATTGTCTTTAAAACAAGATCTGTATAACGTTAACCCCCCCAGCCTTCCGTGATATTAGATCTGTTGTGCTTGATTCCCCTAGCAGAGACGAGAGCCTCCATCAGAGTTCTCGGGACGAACAGAGTCACTGTTGACACTGGCAGGGTGAGCGTTTCTCAGGCCAATGAAATCAGCTATTTTAATTAGATTACAGTCTTCTTTCTCTCTCTTTTAGACTCTCCTACAAACACAAGGTTAAACTGAGAAAGAGTGGAAAAACAGAATGCAGAAGTGGAAAATATGATATTTCATTTCTTTTTTTTTTTTCGTGGGGAACTGAGTTTCTTTCTTGCTAATGCATGTGATTGCCCTTTGTAGGGTCACCGGGCGCACGTCCTAGATTTTGATGCCGTGTGGAATGAAGGGGCTTCGACGAAAGACATCTATGAGTCAACGACAAAGGCATTTACCCATGTTGCACCAGATTACTACTTAGCACTGACAGTAGCATTCACTAAATCTGTGAAATTTACTTATTTATGATTTCCTGTATCTGACCTCCTTGATGTCTCAGATTACACAGCGTTCGTGGTGCAACAATAGGAAAATAAAACACTAAGAAAAAAGCCGAATATTCTCTGCAGGTTTCCTTTGATTCTCTCTCTGTGATCATGCTGTACAGCCTCTCTTATTCTTATGTGCTTTTCTGCTACTCATTCTCTCTCTCTCTCTCTCTCTCTCTCTCTCTCTCTCTCACTGTATTTATTTACCCCAGTCATTGGTGGAGTATGTGATGAAGGGTTATAATGGATGTGTCATATTGTATGGACAGTCCACCAGCAGAGAGACTCACCCAGTTCAAGCCTGCACAGCCAGACAGAGGGGCATCATGAGCCGTACTGCTGATGACATCTTTAATTGTATCCATCTGTTAAAGCTCATCTCCAACCCTTAATAAGGTCTGTGTCTGTGTATAATTCGTGGTACAGGCGTGAAAACGTAAAACTTGATTCGCTTCCCAAATATATTTTGACTTATTCAGGTTTATGTTCTCAACATGTATTCTTTTTTTTTTTTCTTACTGATAATGAAAGATGTTATGTTATGAAGCAATATGATCTCAAAGCCCAAATATGTGACTATCAGAATACATGATTATCTAGATACTATCCAAGAAACAGTCCCTGCCAAAACTATTGGAATGGTGAGGCCAATTCTTTTGTTTGTGCTGTACACTGATGACATTTGGGTTTGAGATCGAAAGATGGATATGAGACCAGAGTTTTTCAGGATTTCAGCTTTTATTTCCTGGCATTTACATCTACATTTACATTTATTCATTTAGCAGATGCTTTTATCCAAAGCGACTTACAAATGATCAGACCACCTTCATAGCTCTCACAATGTTTCTGTCATCAGCTGTCCCATTCGGTGTCTGTTACTCAGTACATCAATGGTTTCTTTCTTTTTCAGGACATTCCAAATTGTTGTATCGGCTATCCCCAATGTTTGTCCCTTTGACTGATTTTCCCTCTTTTCTCAGCTTCAAGATGGCTTCCATTTCTCCGATAAACAGCTCTCTGATATTCATGTTGGTTTATCCTTTTAAATAACAAATTCAGTCTTCAGAGATGAAACTGAAGGCTAAAACCAAGAGTAGACATTCAGAGTTATTTATTGTTCAAAGCTGCAGTACGTAACTTTTTTTTTTGGCCCTAAAAAAAGAACAAAAATAATTTTTTGAGCAAGTACATCAGTGTTCAAAACGGTCTCCTTACTTTACCCCGATTTGCAACGGTGAGCTTATAATAATGATTTATAGTTTGAGCTGTCGGATACTATGCAGAGCTGGATACTATATCGCGTGTGTGGGGGCTGAGGATGGTGGAGTGTTTGTAACTTGCTTAGAATTTAAACTTGTCATCTAGATGGCTGCTTTAATCTGGATTGTTCTAAAGCTCCCATTGTTGACATCTGGGGAATCAGATGTTGTCAAAACCAAGAAACCTCGAACTGCGGAGAGCCTGCAGTCCAAATGTGACAGTGCCTGTTCTAAAACAAGAATAAGTATCGGCATGGCTCTTGAGAGGTGGCAAAAACTCAGAGATCTGAATTTTTATTTATATATATATATATATATATATATATATATATATATATATACACACACACACACACACACACACACAGTGCCTTGCGAAAGTATTCGGCCCCCTTTATCTGTTCGACCTTTTGCCACATTTCAGGCCTCAAACATAAAGATA
>JAFFST010047947.1:5543-23824 GCA_022414735.1 Noturus placidus | reverse complement strand
GTTTTAAATATCCAATAAATTTCGTTCCACTTCATGATTGTGTCCCACCTGTTGTTGATTCTTCACAAAAAATTACAGTTTTATATCTTTATGTTTGTGGCCTGAAATGTGGCAAAAGGTCGAACAGTTCAAGGGGGCCGAATACTTTCACAAGGCACTGTATAATCAAAGATTTACACAAATGTTAGGGGTGTACTCACTTTTGTGAGATACTGTGTATGTGTTACTTTCCATTTCCAGAGCAGTGATAAAATAGACCAAAGTGAACTTCCAAATGTTCAATGTTTATTCCACTGTTTATTTGGTTTAAAGCTGGCCTGCTAATTATACATCCATTACAAAAACTTCATATTTTGATGACTAATTAATTATACAGTCATGTGGAAAAAAATAAGTACACCCTATGGAAATTGTTGGCTTTTTAGACCTATTTGGACAAGCAAACATTTGATCATCTTTGAAACAGTGCCTATTAATGAAGTTGATGTACTTGAACAAAAACACAAGGAAAATTTTCCCTTTTTTTTTTTTTTTTAAATATTTTTTGTTAACAGAAATCTCAATAGATGGTCTTGCAAAGGCTTTTTCCTGGCATGCCTCCCATGTCGAAATTTGCACAGACTCTTTCTGATTGTAGAAGCATGCACTTTGACACAAACAGTTACAAGAGTTAATAGCAGATCCTGGGATGAAATTTTGGGGTTCTTGGAGACTTCTTTTTGCATCAGACGTCTGCTCTTGGGTTGAATTTCGCCGGGATGGGAAGTCCAGGACAGATCAGTAGTCATTTGAAATCTGCGGTATTTTATAGATTAGTGGAATGATGTATTTCAAATAGGCATCCACAACCATTTTACTGAAGGCCTTAAAGAACTCCTTAGATCTTGGCATGATGACACCACACACCTCAATAACAAAGGGGACACTAGATATGAGCGCTTTAAATAAGACCGGTTCTACCTGCACTCCCTAAGCAGGTTCTAATCACCGACACCCAATTGTGAACACCCCATTCTATTTTTATGGCTTTGTATAGGTGTACTTAATTTTTCCATTTGACTAATTTGTTCTTTGTTACTTTAAATGGTGAAAATGACCACAAAGTATGATAAATGTTATAATGTGCATCACCTTTATTAATTGGCATCGTAAAAGCCTCTGCATGACACAATCATTTCCACGGAGTGTACTTATTTTTTCACATGACTGCATGTTATGTAGGATGGCATAGCAAACGCTATTGGCTAATGGTAAGTTTGAGACCAGTGTTGATTACCAAAAACAACCTCAGTGTAGTGGGTGTTTGTGTTCCAGAGGTAGGTGTTCACAAACTGTGTCTAAGCAGTTTTTTATTTTTTGTTTGTTTTCTTTGCTTTTCCCATAAGATTTAAAACCTCTCAAATAGGAAAGAAGACTCAGTGAGTCATTCCTACTGTTTGGTAGAGAATCCTCATTGAGGCTAGGTCTAACCTCAGCATTGTTAGATTTTTTGTAAGAATGGCTTTGAGGTGAGTGTTCTGTGGAACACCTTACTTTCTTCGTTACATTTTCCTGCCTCTTCAGGGAATTTCCCTTCTTTTCTCAGTAGTCTACCCTGCTGTTTTACATGCTGTCTTTAGACCTGTTCTACCCCTACAGAAAAGAACTACCCACAAAATCGTCATCTGATATGTAAAAGAGCTGTGCCAATTTTTAACACCTTTCTAAGATCAAACACAAAAAGAACACCTTGACAAATTTTCCTTATTCCATACTAGCACTGGTTCAGAGCTTCTGCCCAACTGATGTGAATGCTACGTCATAGTTCTGTCATGATTTCAAGATGATTTTCAGCACATCATTTTCCTGGCTGATGTTATTCTTAGGACTTTGTGTAACTAACTTCTATCCTCTATTATGATTTACTGTTATTTCCATTAAAAGGTCACTGTGCAAGCTAGTTTTATTGTTTGTTGGCACATTTTTATCAATAATTTCTACACTAGCAACATTTTTACACTTCCCTCGTTAGCAGTGTATATAATTGTCATCCTGTGTACTCTTACTGAGTGGCTCTGTTTCCCCCTCAGATGCAGTGCCAGGAACTGCGAAAGCGAAAGGACCTGGAAGTGCAGATACTGTCCGAGCCAGTGCGTGGCTGGGAGGGAGACAGCATGAAGTCTCTCGGCCAGGTGGCCTACATGTCCCAGGTGCACGTGCAGAGCAGCTCCTGTGAGGTGAGGAAAAAGGAAGGGTGCGTCAACCTAGAGGCTCCCGGGACGTGTCAAGGTGTCAAAAAGTACAAAGCCACATGCTCCTTTTCCTCAGTCATGTGGTTACACAGATACGTTGCTGTTGATAGCTTGCACATAGTGGCTTTTTGAGTTTGCAACAATGTTTTCAACAAATTCCCACACTGAAGACTTATTTCTACGCTTAATACTTAGAGTAGAAGCAATATAAGTGGCATTTTCATATAGAGAGTTTTTTTGTGATTCAACCACCCAATAGTTAAGTGAGCAAAAGTATAGGAACGGATCGTCTTTAAGTTAATAACACAACATTTGGTTGCATATCCACCGCTTGCAATAAGTGCATCAACCCGGTGACCCACTGATATCACCTAACTGTTGCATTTTTTGTGTGTTGCTTTTCGAGGCTTGTACTGCAGCTTACTTCCAGTTCTTTGTTTTGGGATTTTTTTCCCCCCTTTAGTCTCCACTTCAGAAGGTGAAAGACATACTCAACTGGTTTAGGTGGTCTGGTTATTGGTTAGTCTAAAACCTCCCACCCCCCCCACCACCACTTGTCATCAGAGGGCCCTGTGAAGGTGTTGGTGTCAAATCACAAAGCCACGTGTTTATTTTTCTCAGTTATGTGACTGTACAGATACTTCAATTCTGTCAAAGTTTGCACATTGTTGTGATGCCACATTCAAATGTGAAGCTACAGTATCAACAAATTCCCACACTGAATAATTTGCTTTATACTTTGAGAACAAGCAGTTTTAAAATAAAGATAAACGTACAAAAATTGAGCAATGATCCTTGTGAAATAAATCCCTTGTGTACTTCCAGTTCAAAATTATGTTTGAACGGCAAAGTCAATTCTTTTGGTTTTGCTATATACTAGTTGCTCAGGTGTGCTCTGAATGTCTACTTTTGGTTTGAGGCCTGGGTTTTGCCTGTGAAGACTGTATTTTCTGTTTAAAAAAAAAAAAGATACACCAACATAAAGACCAGAGAGATGTCTATGGGAGAAAAGCAAGCAATTTTATGCTGAGCAAAGAGGGAAAATCTATCAGGGCCATTGCACAAGCACATTCCACCATTTCGAGGTGATCGGTCAACAGTGGAGGTTGTGCCTTGTCTTTGTGCTTACATGGCTGCTCCTGGTACAGGCTCACTTAATCTTTATTGATGATTTAACTTGTGATGGTAGCAGCAGAATGAAAGCAGAAGTCTACAGAAACATTCTGTCTGCCAATTTACAGAGAAATGCATTGAATCTCTAATTGTGAGGAACGTCATCATGCTGCAAGACAATGACCCCAAAAGCACTACAAACACAAAATAGTTTTAAACTGGACAAGTCAATCTCCAGACCTTAACCCAATTGAGCAGCATTTCACCTCCTGAAGAGGAGACTGAGGGGAGGAAACCCCCCCCCCCCCCCCCCCAAAAAAAAAAAAAGAAAAAACACACACAAAAATAAAACACAATCAACTGAAAAAAGCTGTAGTACAGGCAGGGAAAGCATTGCAAAAGAAAAATGCAACAGTCCGGTGATGTCAGTGGGTCACCAGCTTGATGCAGTTATTGCAAGTCAGGGATATGCAACCAAATAGTTTTAAATTACTTTGACTGTCTGTTCCAATACTTTCACTCACCTATCAAAGGTCTGCCATCAAAGGTGTTCTACAATGTTTCACACATCTAGATGTAAATATCAGGAACTGAAAGCTGAAATCATCTCATCTTCGTCTTTTGATCTGAAACGCAAGTGTCTTCAGTGGATAGCAAAAACAAAAGAATTCGCTTGCCATCCCAATAGTCCTTTAGGGACTGTATATACTGTATATTTAACAACCTGCTCTCAGACTAATGATGAAGAATGTACTCAGTAAGCAGAGAATTCAGCCGTCACTACAAAAGCAGCAAACTGCGGATACAGTCATCTCTGTTCTTAAACCCCATGCAAGACTCCTCTGCTAAAAAATATTAGGTGTGTGTCTAAATGCATTAAGACAAATCAGAACTCTTTTGGAACTATATACTCAGAGAAAATAAAGAAAACAACTCTTTAGCAGTAATTCAGCTCATTATGTTTGGAGAAAGAACAGTTTTGCATCTGTTTCCAAGAACACCGTACCCACAGTGAAGTACAGAGGTTGGAGCAACATGTCATGGGGCTGTTTCTCCGTAAATGGTACTGGGACATTACACATCATTGAAGGCAACATGAATGGAGTGAAGTACTCAGTCATAGAGAGGAGAATTTAATCTCATCTGCTATGAAGCTGAATCTGAGGAGAAGATGGACTTTTCAACAAGACAGACCGTTAATCTAATCATACAGACAAAATGACTCAAGAAGGCCATTCATGGTGAAGCCAGTCTCCTGATTGAATCCCCATGAAATGTAGGGAAGGTTTCGAAGTTGCCCGTCTATCAGAGAGACCTCATATCCTTTGGAAAACTTTGTTTAGAAGAATAGGCCAAAACTAAACCACAATGCTGTAAAAGAGCATAATTACTAATTATGATTGACTTCTCAAAGCTGCAATTTGCCAACAACATCTTTTTCAATGTACACATCTAACAAGAAACTGATTTAAAACGTTTATTTATATCCAATCAGTTATAAACAGCGAGATGCATTTGTTTGCTGTATATTTTTTATTCTGTGTCTCAAATACGTAAGGATACGACCGATACAACCTATTTCTGGGAGGGGAAAACCGACTGTGTGTGCTAAACATTATGAAGTTACCTTAATTTAAAAAATTTGTGGTGATACTGATAAGGAATAGATTTGTTTGGTATTTTGTGAGAGCTATTTCAACATTTGTCATTTCCTTGAAAAGCATGAAAAGACTATTCCCCAGCAGAAGTGTTTATGTGTTTTTATAGGCACAAGATAGGCCACACACCTAATAAACACACCACCGCTCAACAGAAGATAAACTCTTCGTCTGCAGCTACAAATAAAGGCTTTTATTTGAAATGCATAACGGACTTCACTTCTATTTGCCTCCTACGTTTATTTGAGGGGGGAAAAAACTTGATTAGCTTAAATGAAAAGAAAAACAATCCCAGTAGGTTAAGTACAGTAGGTTAAGATTGTGTCAGGCAGAGGCTGTAAAAAAGGAGGAAGATGCACTTTCTTTGTGAATTTTTATGTAAATGTAATCCCTCTCTCTTCTCTTTGCTTAGCTGAAATAGGTCTTGGTTTACTAAATATGAGGTATGATGTTTGTTAATCACACGCACACTAAGTGCCAATTCCATCTATCATTTTAAATCCATGTGTAGCCACAGAACCTATATGTGGGTATTTTGTCAGAAACTTTGTGATTAAGTAGAGGGCATCACTTGCCTATGTTGGGATTTCTTATTCACATTATGTATCAATGTTAATTAGCATTTTTTAAGGTATTTATGAGTACATGTGTTTGTTTTTCCAGGACAAAGAGGAGCGCTACTTCATGCTGTTTCCTAATGTGCTAATTATGTTGTCTGCCAGCCCACGAATGAGTGGCTTTATCTATCAGGTACATTTACTAACTCCAGCATAAACTGTAAACGTCTACTCATTTTGAAGGTTGGATAAAACACAACTCCACTTTTGATGAAAATCAGCTCTTTATAATCATCGGACTAGAACCAGCTTCTGTCGTTTGTTTGAAATGTAGTCGTTTCTTTTCACAGGGACGGCTGCAGCTTTCAGGAAGCACAGTGACCAAACATTTGGACGATGCGGACACCAGTCATTATGCATTTGAGATTGGAGGTTTGTTTCAGCCCATCAGAATGGGTTTGTTTTGTTGTTGTTTTGTGTTCTATAACAGTATGAAAGGATGCTTTGAGTTTGCGGTAAGGGATCATGCTGCGGCTGTTTTGCAGGAGGTATGGTCGAGCGCATGACAGTTTTCTGCAGTAGTTCCCATGAGCTTCAGGAATGGTTAGAGCACCTGCATGCTTTTACCAAAAGTGGAAGTCCTGTTGGAACCATCCTGAAGGTATGAACCCTCAGGCATCTGGCCACGTTTGCAATAAACAGAGTCAGCACTGTTTGTGTTTTTGGGTGAATGTTATGTTGAAGCTTGTTTTGCTTCTATTTTGCAGAATGTAGAAGGCAAGCCCGTGAGTATCGTGGGTACACCATCTCATCTGAGCCACATGCAGGGCTTTGGCACATCCACGGTCATCCGCTGCCCTCTGGAGCCACCTAAGATCACCAAGCCGTGGTCCCTGAGTTGCCTGAGACCTGCTCCCCCGCTTAAACCATCTGCCGCCCTGAGCTACAAAGAGGTGAGAGGTTTTATATAAACCACTGTGCTGGGAAAACAGTGAGTCAGAAGAATAGTGGTTGAGTGGGAGCGTAATGTACATCTGTGACACAGCTGAGTGGTCGTGAGAGGAAGCATATTCATCCCCCTACCCAAGCAGTTACAGATCCAAGTGTCGGGAGCTCTTAACTGTAATATCAATGTCTTGTGGAAACTCCAGCCAAACAACCACTACCATACCCCTACCATACTTTTTACCACAGGTTTCATGTGTGGTCTGCTGCACCAAATAGCTGAGCAGGCCACATTTCTCAAAGCTATTTGACACTAGTTGAAGACGGTGTAGTTTTGCAAGACCTGGTACAGTACTTGACAGACCTCAAAGCCTAGTCTTTCTGATTTAGAGAAATGCGCGCACATAGAATGTGTATAGAAATGTTCACCGATCACTGTTATCTTCATCTTGTTCTTTTGGACTCTTCCATTTTTTTTCTCATACGCTTTCTCTCTTCATTTCCTGCTTCTTTAGAGGATGTCTTATATCATGAAGGTAAGAGTAGACCAGTTAATTTGTGTCTTGTATGCCTGGCTAGCTCTGGTGTTGCAGTACAATATAGTCATGCTTTATTGTTTTGTTTTTTCTTATTCTCTCTCTCTCTCGTTCCTATAAACCACTCATTTCCTGTTTGTTCGTTTGTCCTCCCGCATCCTTTGACTGATCAGTGTCCTGTGTGCAACATATTGTAGACTGCCATTTCTTTACGCATTCTTCAAAATAATCATGTTTTTGCCTCCAGCCCCTTTTACCTAGAAGGAACAAACAGGAAACTGTGTGTTTTTCTTAGATTCATACCAAACAAATTAGAAAACAGATAAGAGATGATTAATCAAAATGGGTATTCTTAGTGATGTGGCTCCCTGAAAGTGAAAGCAAGCAGAATTACACATTCTCTAGTTTAATGAGAGCGCTGAGTCTCTGCTTGCTTTAGCTTTAGTTGTAATTTTGCCATTTGCTTGTCTTTATTGAGGTAATATTGAATAATTCAAGTGCTGCTCAGTGCTTTTAAAATTGATTTCATTTTTCACTTTGAACAAAGACTGGTACAATCCATGCTTCCATCCAGTTACGAATGATCTATTATCACAAAATCTTCTTTCGAAACCATGTGATGTCCATAAAAACACACTAGTGAGCTGGACTTGCATCAAAAATTGACTTGAATTGCATTACATTGGCAATTAATAACAATTTCTAGAGCATGTCTGTGACATTTTTAAAGAAAAGCACGTTGGTGGAAACATCGCTGTCAACCAGTTTGTTTTGAGTTGAAAAAAAAACTAACTGTCCTTGCTTGTAGAGTGGCCTGCATATTCAGCACTGTTTGTCACCTGTAATGCTTAAAACAATCCTGGTTCCGGGTTCCCAATTGGTGAGACAGAAAAGCATTCACCCTGTCATCCTGTTTGAATCCCACCTATGCCACAGCCAATCAGCGTAGAAAGCGCTTTTCCATAAATATGTTACGCTGCCCCATGAGGAGCAGTTCAAAAGATGTTGCTTTCATGTGTCTTGGAGGAAACACGAAATAGCCTTCACCCTGCCTAGTTTGGAGAACCTGTTTCCTTTACCCCAATTTAACCATCTGTTTGAAAGGACACTGCTTTTTGGGTATTCATTAAAAAATTATATTGCAAAATATATGTGGACACCTGGCCAATCACCCCCATATGTGCTTGTTGAACATCCTATTGTTGATTTAGTCCCCTTTTGCTGTTATGATATCCCCTCCACTCTTCTGGGATGGCTTTCAGCTAGATGGCTGTGGGGATTTGTCCCTTCAGCGACAAGAGAATTAGTAAGACACGGAATTGGGCGAGGAGGCCTGGTGCACAATCGGCATTCCGGTTCATCCCAAAGGTGTGATGATCAGTGGGGTTAAGTTCAGGGCTTTGTGAAGGCTACTCAGGATCTTCCATTCCAACCTGGGTAAACCATGTCTTTATGAAGCTGGCTTTGTGCACAGGGGGTATCATCCTGGACCAGGTTTGGACTACTTGGTTCCAGTGAAGGGAGAATGTAATGGTACAGCATTCAAAAACATTTGTGTGCTTCCTACTTTGTTGCAGCAATTTGGAGAAGACCCACATTTGGGAGTGATGGTCAGGTGTCCACATACTTTTGGCTATATAGTGTAGATATTGTCAAATATTTTTCAAATATTATACCAATCATTATTGTCATTTATTGCAAACTTGATGTCCTGATTGATGTTTCTCAGAAAAAGAACCCTGTGCGATGCTTGATTCTGATTGGTCAACTGAGGAAGCCATTCACTTTATTATAGTATACCTGTCGTAGCATTGTGTCAAAATTTGTCTTTACTCAACGTAGCATGTTAACATTTACCAACAACAGTTCCAGTTACTCTACCTCACTCTGCCCCAAATGCATGGATTCATTTAAAGTAATTTATTAAATACTGAACTGGCGACTGTAACTATAATCTACAAGTCCTACGTTAGCTAGCTAAGTGGCGACATCTTTCGTTTATTCATTCATTTATTTTTTCCACCATCTTCAGTAACGAATTTATTCCGGTTAGTGGTTGAGGTGGATTCATGTTTCTATGTTTGCTGATAATTGCATGACTACGTCTTACTTATTACTAACGCAATACTATATAAGCCAGTCTACTACACTCTCATACGAGTGTCTCCATGGTTATGTAGTTCCATGTAGAAGTCAGAAACTTGCAACAGTAATTCAATATGTTTAAAACAATAGTGTCAAATTGATGATAAGGATAAGTAGTCGTGTAATAAGCATAATACAGTTGAGACTATAAAATCTTACATTTTACAGGTGTTATATCGATCGATTTAACTAATCTATCTATTTAACAAATTAATTTTTAAAAAATTAGCAAACCAAAATCATTGGGTAAGTCCGTACACAATCTATGTTCTTAATAGCAACTTTACAACCTTTCATGTAAATCGTATGCTGTTAATTCGTGTTTGTTTGTTTCCTCACGGCCACCTTGTCTCTCCAGGATTCCAGTAAAAGCCCTAAGCCCATCAAGAAGTTCCTGAACAAGAGAAAGACAGAGAGAAAAGCCTCAGATGATGAATATTTGCTCAGAAAAAGTAGGTTCAGTGTGGGATGTTTGTGAATAACGCTTTAGTTAATAAAGAAACAAAAACAAGAGGTTTGAGAGAGAGTTTCTTTTTGTGGTATTGATTAGGCCATCAGTTTCCATTGCAGCCCTGAATGTTTAAGTCTCAGTTGTGGGTTTGTGGTGCTGAAATTAACAGGTACCATAGCTTTGGAAGAAGATGCCCAAATTCTGAAGGTGATTGAAGCTTATTGTACTGGAGCCAGCCTGCACCAGACCACAACAGGTATGTTCCTTGCTGTGATGTTTAGCATTTCTGGAAATGGTTCAGATTCTACCACTTTGACACACACTGCTCATGCCTACACAGCTGTGCGTAAGGACGGTGTCCCTCCAGTCCTGCTACCAGAGGAGGAGAAGATAATTGTTGAAGAGATGAAGAACAACGGCCAGACAATCACTGAGGAGAAGTATGTTAAACTGGAATAAATGGAGGCATTGTGCTAAAATGATCTTTATCATCCTGTCAGCCATGTGGGTTATTATCATTTAAAGTTATTAAGTAAGCAAAACAGGGTGGTGTCATTTCACTCATCTGTTCTATTCTATATAGTCATGCGTTTTTATTGTGTTTTCAGTAGATTTATTTAATTGGAAAATGGTTTGAACGATGCAGCGTGTAGGCGAGACAGAATGCAGTCATGAAGCAGTTGAGGGTTAAAGGGTTCAAGGGCACGGCAGTGGACTTACTGTTCGTTTTTTCTCCTCCAGAAGCCTTGTTGATGCTGTTTACGCATTAAAAGACGAGGTCCATGAGTTAAAGAAGGTAACATTTCATTGCTGCTCATCCGTTATATTTCTTGGTTCTAAATGTGGTTTCTGTGAGGTCTGATGAGGCGTGTGTTTTGACTTCAGGAGAACAGATGGATGAAGCAGTGTCTGGAAGAGGAGCAGAAATCTCGCAAAGAGCTTGAGCGTTTGGTCAGAAAGCTGGCTAAACAGAAGAACGACTATACGTGGGAAGACGGAGGCCACTAAGTAACATTCTAAATGTTCTCCCCTTCCAAATGTATGAGTGTGTGTGTATGAAAGAGAGTGGGTGGATGAGTTGCTAGTTTTGGGTTTACACCAAATGTTGCAGTAAGAAAGCCTTCCTGCCTTGTAAACTTTTTTCTTTCTTTATTTTTTCTTTTCTTTTTTCTAAGAATAACTTTCTTTGTGGATGTCTTGCTATGAGATCATTTGTGCTTGACTCATGTCTGTACTGGGTTCCATAAAAGGTTCATGCAGGGTGTGTTTAGTTCCTGCAAACAGGGCAAAAAATAGTGTTAGACAACATAGTTGTGAAATTCTGCACCTGTGACTAGCCATATGGTTCACAAAATCAGATTTTATGTTCCTGTCCACCCAACTTTAAGCAGTAGGACTATATAAGTGATGCAGTACAATATAATAAGTGTAATAACTTATACATCAGATGCTCGAATGTAGCCATTATTTCCATGCACTTGGAAAAAAGAAAAGATTCAGAGTTCAGAATTGATGGGGAAAATAAGATTCAATCTTCAACCAGAAAACGTGTGTATGTGTGTGTGTGCGTGCGTGTGCGTGTGTGCGCTGTTGAAGCCTCCATTCAACAAGCATGAAAGTGAGCTCAAAGGCCATATGTCTTTATATGTGAAACTACCTTCATGGTACACTGGCAGACAGTGGACTTCATTGTGTGTTTTTATTTACTAATTCTCTGTGTTCATCTGATTGATAAAGGAAGCATTCATGCTTGATATTAGGAATGTGAATAATAGAATATGTTGCACATGAATGACATGAGATGCTCCAGTTGTCCTCTCGAAATGATTTTACTGTTTGCTTGTTGTTAGTTTGTTTTTATTATTATTATTTTGTAGCTTTTTGAATAGTTTGAAAAGTAGCTGGTGTGTTATTACTGGCCATCAAAAATATTTCCTTAGACTATATCTGTTACAATCTACAATATTCGTATGTACAGAATTTCTATAGCATTCTTTACACAAAATCTTTTTTTTTGTTTGTTTGTTTGTTTTTGTTTTCTTTTGTCATGCTTGCTCAAAGCTGTTCATTGCAAAAGTTGCAGCTATTCCTAGAAATATAATACGATTTCAATACTATGACGGTATAATTTATTACATATGTATATCATATATACTTTAAAACAGTATATAATAGCTAGTATAGCCAAAAATAACCATGTAAGCTTTCATATTTAGAAATAATACAATAATTGATGATTACCTCCCTATTCTGAGGTTGTAAAAAATATTTATTTTTGAATGCAGTAGTCCTGTATTGAAAACATGGTACTTGGGTGTCTGTAAGCACTCCTATAACCTTACACCTCATTTAACCATCTGGTCTTACACAACGACTGTAGGAATTTTTATTAGTAAGTACGATTTCATTGTATTCCGTATGAATTGAGTTCTATGAAAAGCTTGTTACTGTTAATCTCACCGCCCCTGACCCTAAACTTAATTGCTTGTAGCTTTTTTTTTTTCTTCTTCCTCTTTTTTTTTTTTTTTGTGCATGTTTGAATTCTTGCCACTTTGCAGTCCTGACACCATGCTGGATTTGCTAAGGAATTAGCAGTATATTCATAGCCGCAATAATTTTTTATAAGTACACGCTCTTTATTAAAGGCTGTTGCACTGCATGATTATTATATTAGGGCACCATGAATGTGAATTTGTAGATGAATAACCAAATTTAGGGATAAGGTCATAAGAAAAATGAACCGTTTATAGCTGTGATATCTGATAATATTCATTTTTGTAACATGTTTAAATGCTAAACCGGTACACCCTGTTGGATGCATATTATATGCTCTGCTGCATTGCCTGATCTTTCTTGTCAGGTAATCAGGCATATGAATAATGAAATTGCTATTTATAGTGCTTATAACACGAACAGATTGGTGACAATTTAAAGGGAAAAAAATAGCAGTGTATTAATTAATACAGTGTTGGCTCTTCAGCTTCAGTGCCCAATGGTACAGATTTAATAAGTTTCTGGAACTGTACTGGAACGATGAGCACCATTCTTCCAGAACATATTCTCTCCATCGGTGTTTTGATGATGGTGGCGGAGAGCACTGTGAAAACTCATGACTCCAGAATCGCGCAATGGACTTAGTTTTCCATTAGAGGGAAGTATGACTGCAAATGAATTCAATGACCCAAACCACCATCAGCAAACCACTGTCTCTTGCCTAAGAGCAGTGTTTTTTTTTCCCCCTTTCATTTGTCATTCGTCTGTGCCATGTCTTTTAAAAACGAAATTGTTTAATGTAAAATTAGACCCTGTGGGCAATATTATTATAATCAATAGGCGTATATTTAAGCATATTGAGTGGTGAGATGGTACGTGTGAATGTTAAAAAGCCATAATAACAGGAAGAGATGTGTTTGCGCAGTCCTGCAAAAAAACAACTAGTATTCAATGCAATAAGACTGAAGACTGGTTTACTGTTAACTGTTATGCATTGAGGAGCCTCAATTTGCACTGAGGTATGCTCTCCAACTGGTTGACAGGATTTACTCCTACAACCTATATGATCCTGTTTCTATAGTGCTGTGATGAAACAAAAATACATTTCTTATTTTTATTTTTTTTTTTCTTCAAGGGAGAGAGTTACTGGTATTACTCAGTAATTTGTGTAAGTTGTGCCTGTCATTTGTGTTTGTGTGTGTGTGTGTGTGTGTGTGTGTGTGTGTGTGTGTGTGTGTTTGGCATAGCTGTAAGTATTATTTAAAAATTTCCATAGTTGCAATCAATATTATTCACGTTGATGCACAATGTGTTCCACCAGAAGTAATTTTCATGGCATCCTATGTACAATTTAAATACCAGTCCAGCTGTTGAGATTTGTTATTGCTGATGTGCGTATTATCCATAATTGATGTGCTGCTTCATAATTTGAAGGACTGATTGTTCTGAGTGGTGGTCTGTTTGTTTCCATTTTCCTGGTACTAGACTATCACGTGATCTGTTATACTTAATATTGTATGTTTGTCTCTGATGTCATGTTTGGTGATGGGATTGGATAAAACTGCCTGATATCTGCAGCACTTGCAGGAGAGTTTTCTTGGATGTTCATCTACAGTAGTGACTTATTTTTCTTTAAGCACCCTAGTCTGTAGACCATGTGGATTTCTATGCAAATATCATTGTAACATATATTTTTTTTTCTTTTTTTTTGTTTGTGCTTCTGTCGTCGTCCCCCCCCCCTTTTGCCTTCATTTTTAAAGGAATTGTTTTAATAAAAACATCAGATAAATAATATTTCCAGTATTTTTGTAAATGTTTAAGAACTTCAGATCCTTGGAAATGAGCTGGAAACTTCATGTCACTCATTTAACATACCAGTATACATAAGTATAACCTTTAACTCTGTTCATGCAGATTTTGACTAAAAGGAAAAGGTAGAATGAACAGAACGTGTGAGAGAATGGAATGAGTGCGGCTGATTGAATGCTTCCTGTAACAGTAGAAAAATGTGTCCCGGAGCTTGTTGTACATTGTCACTCACTCTTTCCGTGGTGGGAAATGAAGTGCAGTAAAATACACAGTATTAGTTGCTTCTTTGTGGTATTTTGCTCATGTGCAGATTGGAAACTTGCATAATTCTAAGAGTTTGGTGGGTGTCTGGCAGCCGGTGGTATTAGGGTTCTATCTATCTATGTATATATATATCAAATACATCATGTGAGCTTCTCCATTTTAGAATGGATGAGACACTGATTTATTTCACTTCTTGATCTGTGGAAAGCATTTTCAAACATTGAAGTGAAACAGGCATCAGTGGAGAAATTGTCTCTAAATGATAAGGTCAGATCAGTGTTCATGCTCTCTGGAAAGTGGAGGGGGAGCCTAGCTTTTCTGTGGTTACTCAAAAAAAGAAGGTTTAAAAAAGTCGTTGTCACATCTAATGCTTCAAAATTGAGATTTTATGCAGTTAGGAATGATTACTGATCAAACACTAATAGGAACTGTTTGGACTCATAAATAAATAAATGTATATTGTGTGTGTGTGTGTGTGTGTGTGTGTGTGTATATGTATGTATGTATATATGTATGTATACACACACACACACTATATATATATATATATATATACACACAAACATACATCACACATTTCTCACATATTATCACAATATTTTTTAAAAAAAGGCAGAATAGAAACAAAATTATGCATTTGATTTAGAAAATTGTATTTTAATACAAAAATATAAATACATATTTGGAGAGAAGGAACTTCCATTTAAAAATCCTACTTGCCATCTGTGGTTTATTCATCATGAAGTTTTACTGTGACAGCTCATTTTCGAAATACGTTATAATCATTTCTGCCATATAACCAGACCATATACCAATTTAGATTGAAACAAAGGTTTTTCTGGCATAACCAGAATGGTTTCTATTAAATGTAGTGTCACGGTCTGCTCCAGAACAGCTAAATCATGATGATTTCAAATGGATTTTCCCCTTCATAAATATAGCTATGACAGTAGATAACCGAGAACATTAATAAATTATTTTGGTAGTAATACATTGAGAATATTTAATAAAAGTTACGTTTACACCACTTATTTTATAATTGCTGACACATTTCTTCTATGGGTTACTTAATGGCACACATTCTCCATTTTTCCTGCGAATCCATTTAATGTTCCATTTCCTGTTAAAGGTGTGTCAGAGTTTCCTCTGAGCTTGCATTTTGGTGTAAATTTAAGGAAAGAAGCTCTTCTCTTAAGTTGAAGTTCCAGCCTTCTTTTTCGAATAATTTCAAATACTCAAATTTCATATAGTTATCAGTGCATGGTTATCCATGTACGTATAAAAATGTAGTCAGTTATAGCTCATATCCATTTTGTTGTGTGCTAGTAGATCCTCTTAGTTCTCAGTTAGTCTGCACTCAGTCTTGTAGCCTGAACAATCCCAACGTGGTAGATTCCAAGTACACCAAGCGACTGTCGGTTACATTAAGAAACAGAGTCTGACCCCTCTCTAGTCTGAACACCCCTGTCTGCGAGGAAGTGCACAAATCAGGTATCTCAGTGTTCCGTGACAAGCTGCAGTAGGACTCGAGCAGTTTGCTATCTTTGGTCCATATGGCTTGCTTGAGTGGTGCTTTGTCATGTGCTTTGGAAAAGGTGACTTGAGATTGGATCAAATAATATCCAGGGTAGCGAATTGTCAGGACTCCTGATGTACTGAGGCTGATCTTTTCCATCACCGAGTGGGATAGGTCCCACAATAGGGTATTGGACTGGTCCCACACTGAGGAAAAAGCCATAACAGGATAGGTTAGAGAAAGCAAAAATTATATCACAAGGAACAGATCTAAAATGAGTAAATATCCTTACTTTTAGGTTGTGAATTTAACACCATCCTTGCTTGTGGTATGCTGGAGGATCCTGTTTCAGTCAACAAAGCCACTATAAGAAGGGATCAAAGCAATGGTCAGCTCAGACCCGTCTAAAACAAGATGTTCACATGTTTCTGCATTCTGAAGCAAGACATAAAAATGTACCAACCTCTTCCTTCAGTTTGAGAGACCTAGAAAAGAGATGGAAACATAGATATTATTGAGAGTGAGCCCCATTATTGCGAAACAAAAATACTATGAAGGTTTAACAAAGTCCTCACTGAAGGTCCAAAAAGAATCTTGCATACCTTTTTTATGACAGTCTTATAGTTCTCAACGATCTTGCTGCAGTACTGTAGGTCTTCAGATTCTAGGTTGTTTTCAGCACACTGCTGTAGTTGTTTTAGTGTGCTTATCTTGTTATCGTTGAGTCTGTCCTGCAGCTGCCATTAACACAGGAAAAGCCTCTTGTGAACATGCTTGTATGCATTCAGTTTTCACTCAAAACCACACTTCTCACAACCTATTGTTGCATATAAAAACATGTATGATGTGGAATGTGTGAAAATAATTATTCGTATCTGTGTTTTGAATTTGAGGGGTTTCTATTTTGATCGCTATGGTGAGTTATGTGGAAACAGTTGTTGGTTTTCAAAGTTTAATTATGACTATTATGCCTGATATGATTTGTGATAATTATCTCCTTTGTGCACTTACAGTAAAACAAAGAAATTTGATCTAATTCAAAAACAAAATGAAACTTTCCAATCATATAAATTTATCTTATTCATAGCCGAATCAGAATATGGGGGGCGTACTACACTATGTCTTCTCAGAATACATATTCTAATAAATGGGTGAGTTATCAAAAATCGTTCATCACTTAAACAACAGAGAAAGATTTTTTCCCCCTTAGAAATTCAAGGTGTCTAGAGTTTGAGACGTTTCATAACAATGTCTTAATGATTAGATCATTGTTAAGGGGTTTGTTCCTTTGAAGTTGAGCACGCTGGTTTGCTCATCAAACCACACGACTCAAAAAACCATGAATCAATATTTTTTTTCTATGACAAGTTTCACATAAAACATGTTCTTTAACAGTGTAAAACCTGTATGATGAATATCCGATTCTAATGAATATATATAACGTGAATCAAAATTGAATCTAAAATGTATCATCATGGTTTGCTTTCCTCTATGACGCAATGGAGAAAAAAAGGCTTTTTGAATTTTATTTTATCAGGATCTCCTTATAAAACTTGTCTATAAATCTCCCAGAAGGAAAATGACATCACAAAGAAGTAGAATTTAAATATTTAACTTGAAAAGCATGGTGATATGAAGTACTTAAGCAAAAAATAATATAACATATCTAAGACTGTACTCTGAAATGACTTTATAACTTAAAAATTTCAGACTAGCAGACATTTTCTTTTGCGATATAAGCCCATGATCATAAAGTTTATGAATGCCTACCGTGTTGATTGTATGAAACATGTAGAGAAACCCTCCAAACGTCTGTATCATTAGCAGAAGCAGCAGCACCGACAAGAACTTGACTAATGGTGTGTTTGATGGGAGCGCTGGTCCTCCTCTGTGGCCTTGCCTTGGAGGTACCGGTGGAGGATTGAAGCTGCTGTGAAAGGTGTTTATCATAGTGGACATATTTGCAGGCAGCAGGATCCACGATGTGAACACCAGATCCACCCATACAGGTCTGAAGAATGTCCTCCACCAACCCAACACTTCATGTGAATGTAACTTCCTGGAAGCTCTGAACTTGTCTGATAGGCAAGCACCATCTCTGTGTGAACGTGTGTGTGTATTTTCAGACACAGATCCCCTTTTTTGTAAATCAAACTTTGGTTTGTGGAAGTGGGTTGTTTTTTATTTTTTTGTTTTGCTTTTTGTTTAGTTTAGTTTTCTTTTCCTGCCCATCAATTTTTACAATGACGGCACTTTCTGTGAAGATTTTTAGCGATTTCATGTATCCCTTAAATCCTTCCCAACTGATACAACAAAAATATATGGGATTGTATATTTACCCTGGAGATTGGACAAAATAGAATCAACCAAAAAAAAATTCTTTATGTATCGATACCTTAGTATTGCTGAAAAAATACTGCAATGACATGCGGCTGAAAGCTTGAAACAGACAGCTACCCACAGGAAACAAGGCCACATATAAACACGTGGACTGCTCTGGTGTTACTCTAGATATACACTCTAAATGGATATTTTTAAAAAGGCCCATGGCACTATATATATA
>JAFFST010047943.1:0-13089 GCA_022414735.1 Noturus placidus | reverse complement strand
CCAGTTATTAGGTTTAGGGGGCAATCACTTTTTCACACAGGGCCATGATGGTTTGGATTTTTTTTCACCTTTAATAATAAACACCTTCATTTACAAATTGCATTTTGTGTTTACTTGTGTTGTCCTTGACTATTGTTTAAATTGGTTTGATGTTCCGAAACACTTAAGTGTGACAAACATGCAAAGGAACAGGAAATGAGGAAGGGGGCAAACACTTTTTCACACCACTGTATATATATGAAGAGGACCTGTTTTGAGTCTTCATTATTAACACATTAATAAGCCTTTTACAAAAGTTTTATAAATGTTTTATCAGGCAGAACTGCTGCATTGGTAAGAGGCTCAATCTGAATAAAATGTTCACCTGTTCTTGTTCTTTTTTTTTAAACTGATCTATAGCACATTGGAAAGAAAGAAATAATGAAAAAAAAACATTATTTCTTGAGATTTGGATAAAATCAGGAGCTGTTGAGAAACTTTTTCTTGAAGAATTTTGAAGAAAATTTTTACTTAATTGTATTTTTTTATTTACTTAAGTTGCTTTACAACTGTGTCAGTAATATATATATATATATTATAGAGTTATAAGAATATTTATATTTTTACTACATATTACAGTTTTATATCTTTTACTGTTATTATTTGAATGGTTATTACTTGAGTAAGACTCGTCTCTCAGTCTCCACATCTCGGTCATGAATGCAGATCTCCTCTTATCACTTTGCAGTTTATATTTCTGCCTTAAAGCTGATTTCTGAGCTAAAATAATCCTGATATAATCATCACAGACATAAAGTTCTAGCTGTTTTAGCGTAGCTGTTCACATTAGTGTTATAAACGCCTCTGAGATCTTCAGCACTCAGCAGCAGGGCTTTACAGGAAGAAAAATATATTTCTATTAGCTGGATGATGGCTGATGAATGATGTGTGTGGATAAATAACTGCACGTAGTTCACGTCATTATGAGATCAATTAGATAAGACGTGAAGGGAACTGACGCAACACATTAAACTCGGGCTTGTAGATGCAAATGAGGTCAAGTGTTCACACGACATTCCCTCAGAGTTCTCTGAGAGCTCACTGAGTAAATAAACTGTCTGTGAAGATACAACAATGAGATGCTGGCGATGAGAAGAGCGATAAAGTGATCAAATGCAGATCAACAGACAAGAGTGAGAGAGACAGATCATTCCACGTTTCAGGTTACTCCACTTCCTGAGTCTGAGGACTGAGAACTGAGTGTCTCACCGCTGCCCCCCGTCAGCCTGTGGCCACTCTGAGAACTGCACCCAGTAATGATAATAATAATAATAATAATAATAATAATAATAATAATAATAATGAAATGTCATGAGTGGAGCATCGTGCTGTATGCATGGCTGTGTGATTTCTGTAGCATAAAAAATGGATGCTAGAAAACAGGAATAATGGCATGTACATGATCTGTGTGTGTGTGTGCGTGCGTGTGCATGTGTGTGTGTGTGTGTGTGTGTATGTGTGTGTGTGTGTGTGTGTGTGTGTGTATTCCTGTTTTCTCAACATGACTGCAAGAACATGGACATGTACATATGCTGCCACACACACACACACACACACACACACACACACACATGCACACGCACACGCGCGCGCACACACACACACACACACATGTTGACGTTGCTACATAAAGATTTTCCTCAAAAATGTATTGATATTATCGATATGACGGACATGAAGCAGCGAGCCACACAGTTTTCATATCAAACACACTTCAATATGTTTCCCTGAACTTGCATATGGTTGTGTGTGTGTGTGTGTGTGTGTAATATTGATATATATTATAGTATTAAATGCTTCTGGATGTAACATATATGCTCCTCCCTCCCTCACACACCGCAGGCTTATATACTGTGTGAAAAATATTTAAGCTTTACTAAGATATTATTTTGTTTGTTTTTAGAAGCAACTGCTTAGGATATTCTGTTGGGGAAGTGTGTGTGTGCGCGCGTGTGTGTGTGTGTGCGCGCGTGTGTGTATGTCGCTCTGAAGTCTCTGGCTCTGCGCTGGGCCGTTTTAACGCAGCATTATGTCTTCTTCATCATTAGATTTCCTCCACGTAGTTAGCGGGGTACAGTCCCGTCTGTCCGCTATCCAGACGTCCCCTACACCAGCCCTGATCATCCTCCTCCTCGATCTTCATCAGTTCATCTCCTGGGGACACCAGACAATGAAGCTTGTCTTTAACTTCTCCATGTTCATACGGCTACATAAAGACTGCATAAGCCCTGTATGACAGCTGGCATAAACTAACAGCTTCACATGTCATAAAAACAACTGACGTTGCAGCTCAGTATATGTTCGGTGACATAACCCTGATGAAAACTTACATAAGCAGTCTTTAGCTGTTATGTCACTTCGGTCCGCATTTTCTATCCTTGATTGTATTTTTTCGGGTTTAAAGGTGAGTGTTTGTGTTTAAAGGTGGTAATGAAAAACTCTGAATGAGGAGCTGCATAATCCGAATCTGAACATCACGTAAACACTCACGTCATTTCTGGACTCTGAAAGAGTTTTGTAACTAGACTAGTTTCATTGTTCACATGATGTATTGATCCTACAGATGATTAGCGTTATCAATGTACCTGCTTTGAAGCTGAGCTCATCTTGTTCCTGTCCATCGTAATCGTACAGCGCTCGCACTCTCACGCCTCCTCTGCAAGAGTCATCCTCAAACGAGTTCCCGCCGCCATTAGTCTCATTTCCTGAATAACCAGCCGCCTGTTCGTCATCGGACCACTCCGTAGAGTACGCCTGGTTCTTATCGTAGCTGCTCACGCTGGGAAAAACATAAACATGGGGGATGTTTAACAAATAACAGATGTGGTAAAGAATTTCCTGAAAAATGATTGAATCGACAGAATTGTGTGGTGGAACTGAGCACAGCTGTACGGACTGTACTAGAACGGTTCAATGTAAGGAGGAATGTGTTTAACATTTAGGGAAGGAGTCTCCAGTGTAACAGTCAGATGTAAAGCTGTAAGTTTACCGACATCGCCAGGACAGATAGACGGACAGATGGATGGGAAGACGGATGGATGGATGAGCAGATGAATGGATGGATGGATGGATGGATGGATGGATGGATGGATGGATGTATTGGTGGATGGATGGGTGGATGGACGGACGGATGGATTGGTGGATGGATGGATGGACAGATGGATGGATGGGCAGATAGATGGATGGATGAATGGATGGACAGATGGATGGATGGACAGATGGATGGATGGATGGATGGATGGGCAGATAGATGGATGGATGGACAGATGGATGGATGGACAGATGGATGGATGGGCAGATGGATGGATGGACAGATGGATGGGCGGATGGATGGACAGATGGATGGGCAGATAGATGGATGGATGGATGGATGACAGATGGATGGACGGATGGACAGATGGATGGATGGACAGATGGATGTATGGACAGGTGGATGGACGGATGGATGGACGGACGAATGGATGAATGGATGGACAGATGGATGGATGGACAGATGGATGGATGGGCAGATAGATGGATGGATGGATGGACAGATGGATGGATGGATGGGCAGATGGATGGATGGATGAATGGATGGACAGATGGATGGATGGACAGATGGATGGATGGATGGGCAGATAGATGGATGGATGGACAGATGAAAGGATGGACAGATGGATGGATGGGTGGATGAATGGATGGACAGATGGATGGGCAGATAGATGGATGGATGGATGACAGATGGATGGACGGATGGATGGGCAGATAGATGGATGGATGGATGGATGAATGGATGGGCAGATGGACGGACGGACAGATGGATGGATGGGCAGATAGATAGATGGATGGATGGATGGATGGACAGATGGATGGGCAGATAGATGGATGGATGGAAGAATGGATGGGCAGATGGACGGATGGATGGATGGATGGATGGGCAGATAGATGGATGGATGGACAGATGGATGGATGGACAGATGGATGGATGGACGATGGCTGGACAGATGGATGGATTGGTGGACGGATGGATGGAGGGACGGACGGATAGATAGATGCATGGATGGATGGATGGGCAGATAGATGGATGGACAGATGGATGGATGGACGGATTGCTGGACAGATGGATAAATTGGTGGACGGATGGAGGGACGGACGGACGGATAAATAGAAGCATGGATGGATGGATGGATGGGCAGATAGATGGATGGATGGATGGATGGATGATTGGGCAGATAGATGGATAGATGGGCAGATAGATGGATGAATGGATGAACAGATGGACGGATAAATGGATGGATGGATGGATGGATGGATGGATGGATGGATGGATGGATAGATGGATGGTGGTAGTGGTGTAGGAGCGTGGACGTGTCCTCACCTGCCGGGGTCTTCTGGCTGTCCTCCGTGCTCCGTACTGGGCGTGGCAGGAGCAGCTCCGTCCGGCTTCTTCTTCTCCCGCTTGACCACGGCGTTAGTGGCGTCTGGATTGTACTCCTGAGAGGAGACAGGATACAGAAACACACAGCATCATGCAGAGTCACAAAGTTTATTATTTATTTCGTGAAATAAAAAGCTAAACACCTACAACTCAAATCCTTCATTTTGATCTTATTTTACTTCTGTTATTCCCGAACAGCAAATAAAACGCTACGCCTCTCACACTGTCCATTGTTTTAAACTTCCCCTTGTTCATGTATTGTTAGTCTGACATTAATATTAGTTTTGACATGTGTTATTAAATTTTAGTTTGTGTGATTAAAAAAAAAATGTAGGTATGCATTATTATTATTATTATTATTATTATTATTATTATTATTATGACATCAGTGCCCCCTAGTGACTATATTTATAGTGCAATAACAAACACACCTAAATTGTAAAATTGTAATTGACTTGCTCACATACACACATACTCATACAGTGTGCAGTGAAATGCTTCTCCCAACTGTCCGTGACATAAAACAGAGTTTACTTGTATACAGGTAGAAAAGGAAAAATAGAATAATATATAGAGCAGGCAGTAACAGTATGGACTGTATTTGGAATAAAGTTGAGATATATGCAATATAACACTGTGAAACATTTAAATATTTATAAATATGGGGTAATACAGGTCTATTAACAGGAATGTAGGTGGTGTGCATGTTGTGCAAGCTCTAGTCCTAGGTTGTATGGTTGTATGGTTCATTTTGAAACACACCGCCCTCCACTAATATTTGCACCCTTAGTCAATATGAGCAAAGAAGGCTGTGGAAAATTGTCGTTATTGTTTAACCGTTTGATCTTTTGTACAAAAAATTCACAAAAATACTCTACTCTCAAGGAGATCAAACAATTACAAACAAAACACAACTATTATTGGCACCCCAATGCATTGATTGGGAAAATATATATTTGAAGTATATTCCCATTGATATTTAAAAAAAATTACTACACCTGAGTGACTAGGCTCATAAGGGCACCAAAATTAGTGGAGAGCACTGTACATACAGGATTATTGTTTTTGTGGATTACTATTTTTGTATTATTGATAAGGGTGGATGTTTGAGCGAGTATTTGAGTTTTCCCGTTCTGTCTTTAAAAGTTAACACAATACTCAACCTAAAATATTCTAAGCGTATAAGTTTTTTTTAAACAATTTGAGGTTTATCAAACACGTCCGTTATGAAAGAATGTGATTAAGGCTCAAATATAACAAATAAATATTCTAGAACAAATAAGGTTTATAACACCCATAATGCCTTACTGGTGTTTGTTTACCTCAAACTGGGGCCAGTTCATGTGCATGCAGGGGCCGTGGTTGTTGCTGAACCACTTCAGATCCTCCTGTGAGCTGATGGCGAGGATGCTGCGCTCCAGCTCGCGGTAAACTGTCGCATAGCTACAAAACACACAGACTACAAACTCTTAAATAAGAATTAAACACCAATTTTCTGGACTTTGGTCTTGTGAATATAGTGCAAAAATCTAACCCAGATTATCTATCACAGTTATTCAGCCAGGTAATTATGTAGAGAGGAAATTACATACAGGTAATTATATGCAGGTAATTATATACTGGTAATTATATAGAGAGGAAATTTTATATATATATATATATATATATATATATATATATATATATACACACACACACACACACAGGGGTGCACATAACCGGTGCGCAGGTACGCCTGCAAATTCTTTAGCATGCCTCCACCTCAGAAGAAAGATCAGATCGAGTACAATCAAAGAAAAGAGTTTTCTCAGAGAAGTGCCATGGATTGAATCTGACGATGAGCGCAGACCAATGTGGTGTAAGATACACCGCTCACATCCAAGTCTAGGAGACAAAACTAGTGCCTTCTATGCAGGGACAAAAAAATTCAGTCATCCAGCATTTGATAATCATGAGAAGAGTAAGGAGCATATATATATATATATATATATATATATATAACTCTGACCTTTGGTTCTCAGTGAGGTTGAGGTGGCGTTTGATGTCCAGTAGAACCTCTTTGAGGAAGTTGAGTCTCTTCACCTCGTGCTGCTGGCACTGATCAAAAACCTGCTCCATGCTCTCGATGTACTGCGGCTGACATTTCCCCAACTCATCCAAAGACTTCTCATACTTCTCCTTCGCCTGTCACACACACACACACACACACACACAGACACACACACAAATACACACACACAGAGTACATATTATTAAGAGTCTAGTGCACTGTGATGATGATAAAAGTGGACTGAGCAGGAAATCATTAAAATCACTGAATAATCATGAACTAGAAAACAAAGCTTAAATAAAATGAATATCAGGAAATTATTACTGTGAGTAAATAAATGACTGATTTAGGCTGTATGAGATTTAGAAAAAATGCAACAAGACAAAAGATTCCTTTAAAAAACTGTAATGGTTCCGTTTGAGAGAATATTCTGATCTGTTCATCTTCGTCAGGATTTTATTGCTGTTAGTTTAAAGATGACAAACTCAAGACTTTAATTCATGTTTAATAATTCAGCAGGAAGTGACGGATCATGAGTTATAAATTATAAACTCATATTTAAGAGAGATAATTATCACACGATCAAAATGATTCATGATGAGAAGAGAGAGTGAGAGAGAGAGAGAGAGAGAGAGAGAGAGAGGGAGAGAGGGGGAGAGAGAGAGAGAGAGAGAGAGAGAGAGAGAGAGAGGGAGAGAGAGTCTAATGGAGAACGACTTGAAAATGCTTTCATCTATAGCTCCAGTAAAATAATCTGCATGTGAATTAGACCAGTATTAGATACAGGAGCAGACTCAGTGCTTCTGCTCAAATTAGCTAGTTATATTTATATTTATATTTATATCACACTTTTCTAGACACTCAACGTGCTAGACATTGTATGGGGGGGTCTCCTCAACCAGCACTAGTGTGTATCCTCTACCTGGATGAATATGACGGCAGCCATATTGCTCCAGAACTCCCACCACACACCAGCTATTATTGGAGAGGAGAGAGTGATGAAGCCAGTCAGAGATGGAGATTATTAGGGGGTGACAGAGAAAGGTCAATGGGGGATTTGGGCAGGAACCCGGGGTTATACCCCTACTCTTTACCATAAGTGTCCTGAGATTTTTAATAACCACAGAGAGTCAGGACCTCGGTTTAACATCTCATCCGAAATACGCTGCTGTGTTTACAGTATAGTGTCCCTGTCACTATACTAGGGCATTAAGCCCATACGGAGCACAGGGTGAGCGCCCCCTGCTGGCCTCACTAATATGACTCTGTGCGATATGACTGCAGTTATTACCACTGGGTTGTTGACTTTTTCTCCAACAGCCGTGGAAGAGAGGAAATACCCTGTTACTTTTGGGACATTTTGCACGAGTTCTCTTTCTCGCTCCTCTTTAAGCATTTGTGCACCACTCTCAAATTTCTGTCCTTTCTACTTGTTGTTTGTAGGTTAATGAGGTTACACCTGAAACTGAAAAACGGAGGGGCGACATTAAACCGTCAATTTCCTGTTATTTTAAAACCTAGGTCCAGTAACACCAGTAATTACTTCAGTAGAATTATTATTATAGAACAATTGAATACATGCCTGGGATTTGATAAGATAAAAGTCCCCCTCATCACTGACCCCCTGTAGGCCCCTAGACTACATCCTGTGCATTAACCCCTCCTTCTGGATGGAGCCGGGAATGCCGGAGCTGGAGTCTGGGATTGTTAGTCTCTCTCTCTCTCTCTCTCTCTCTCTCTCTCTCTCTCTCTAATCATCTCAGTTTTTTCCTCTCACCTTCTGCACGTCCTGTTTGCACTTCTCCGTTTTCTCATGCAGTTTTTTCTGCTGGTCCGGAGTGACGGATGCCTCGGCCTTGCTGTTGGCCTCGCGAGAAGCTGCCAGTTTCTCCTCCTTACAGGCCATGTGGTACATCTTCTTAGCTGTTTCCATCTATACACACACGCACACACACACACACACACACACACACACACTTAATTCAGATAATCAGATTTATGCACAAATCTGATGATTGATCATTTACATCTTTTCTGGTTCCTACACATCCTTCAGGAGTCAGTTGGATTATATTTTAGATATAAATATTTAATATTTTACATCTGTTGCACCTCTCCGGATTGATTTATTTGAAAAATATTAAACTCCAGAATTATTGGCGCCCTTTGTGAAAATGTAACATTTTAAATAAATAAGAGATGAAATGGGCTGATGTTATGTTCATGTGTTCAGTTTCTCGCAGATTGTTTCTCGCAGATTGCATTTTTTTAACTGTTTATTTATTCTTCATATTTTTCACATGATATTTTTTCCCATATATCTGTTATTACTGAATTTACGTGTGAAACAGGAAATGATCAAATCCTGGTGTCTGAGAGCAATTTTTAAAATAATAATGTTTTATCAATGGCAATTTATGTGCATTATATATATATATATATATATATATTTATTTATTTATTTAGAAAATAAGTATAAAAGTATAAAATGTGATCACACTTTTTGTTAATTTTCATCAAGGGGGTAAATAATTAATAGCGTTTATAGATGCTTGGTTGGTTAATTACGTATGTAAAATATCTGAAATAATTTCAGGTTAAAGCTACACGTGTATGATTTCTGATGTTTAAGCCTAACGCTTTGCCTCAGGTCATCGTCTAACTTTAATCACAGAGTAAAATGTATGATATCATTAACACCTGATTGTGTTTCTCCCTGACCCTCACACCTTTTATATTCAGATTCTCCTGGTCTTTACACCTCAAAAGTTTAATTTATGATTAATTAAAGTTAGTTTTGTCCATCCTGTAACCTGAGAAGGTGGAAACAGATCAGAGATAACAGTGATGTGATGAATGCAGCAATGCTATAACAAAAAGAGGAAAAACTATGAATTCTGGAAAATTCTCCTAAAACCTCCACCATGTTCATCTCCACCATGTTCATCTCCAAAACAGAAATCTCCACCATGTTCATCTCCACCATGTTCATCTCCACCATGTTCATCTCCAAAACAGAAATCTCCACCATGTTCATCTCCACCATGTTCATCTCTACCATGTTCATCTCCACCATGTTCATCTCCACCATGCTCATCTCCACCATGTTCATCTCCACCATGCTCATCTCCACCATGTTCATCTCCAAAACAGAAATCTCCACCATGTTCATCTCCACCATGCTCATCTCCACCATGTTCATCTCCACCATGTTCATCTCTACCATGTTCATCTCTACCATGTTCATCTTCAAAACAGAAATCTCCACCATGTTCATCTCCACCATGTTCATCTCCACCATCAGAACGACGTGAGGCTGAAAAGCTGCTGTGCAAAAACTGAATTATTCCCAAGTGTAAAAAAAGCCGAGCTCAGCTGCACACCAGAGAAGTGTTTCTGTCCATCCACACACTTACAGCCACGCCGCTGGAGTATTGATTCAGACACACCGATTGATTCAGGCAAACATACACACACACACACACACACACACACACACACACTCACACACACACACACACATACACACACTTACACACTCACACATTTACTCACTCACACACACACACACATACACACTTACTCACACACTCACTCACTCACTCACTTACTCACTCACTCACTCACACTCACACATCATAACTTTACTCGAGGACTCTAAAGAAAAACAGTAGCATCAACATAAACATTATCATCACACAGCAGTTATATTAAAACCAAAAAATTAAACATCTAAAATTTCCTTCCTGGACCACGCCCTTAAGCCCCGCCTCCCAAACATGTGGCATTTTAGCAGAAATGAGAGAGAATGCTAAAAGATGAAGATACAGTAATAATAATAATAATAATAATAATAATAATAATAATAATAAAGTTCTTCTTTAAACTTCAACTTTCTCCAGCCTGAGCATCACTGGAACGGTTCTGCGCTGGGTGGAATCCTATCTCTCTGACAGATCCTTCAAGGTATCATGGAAGGAAGGTAATTCTGAAACTCAGCACCTCACAACTGGCGTCCCACAGGGGTCAGTTCTTTGTCCACTGCTCTTTTCTATCTACACTCCATTTCTGGGGCATGTGATTGAGTCTCATGGCTTCTCATATCATTGCTATTTGTCCTTCCAGCCTGATGATCTACCTGTCTCTGCATGCATCTCTGCTTGTCTGTCGGACATCTCAGTCTGGATGAGGAAACACCACCTTAAGCTCAACCTGGCAAGATCTGAGCGTCATCCCAGCCTGTCCCTCAATCAACCACAACCTCACTGTACAGCTCGGCGCAACCACACTCAAGCCAAGCAGGATGGCCAGAGACCTTGGGGTCTCTTGATGACAGCTTGACCTTTACAGACCACATCTCAACAACTGCTCGGTCCTGTAGATTCATCCTGTACAACATCAAGAAAATCAGACCCTACCTCACCGAACAGGCTAAATCAGGGGCTGCATACAGCCTAATTTGATGCCAAGTGGGCCGGACCATTAAAATCATAGCACAGCTCATCATAGCTATAAAAAACAATAAATTCATGTTTTCCCCTTTGTTTTAGTGGAAAGAAGTACAATTACATTAGGATATGTTTTAATTTAATGAACTATCCTTTTACAAAACATGTTATGAACAACTTCAGATTTCTCCAGAAAATCGTGCAATTTGCTTCAGTTTATCATTTACATGTGCACATTACAACTGATCAGTGTTTGTACAAAGGCACAAAACTTTAAGTCACAGGTGTTCAGAACTGAAAAATATGGTAGCCTGTTGCACTTTAAGATTAAATCAACTTATCAAGATATAGGAATTATTTTTACTCCATTTTCCACATGTGTAATAATTATAAAAACTTAAATGGACTCCCCACATCTTACAAACCAAAGTGGTGGCCATTTTAAATGTATAAGAAAGTAATCACCCGGCCTGTAAATATACAATTTATACATGAAATATACATAAAAAATGCATACATAACAATTATGACCAAACTCTTTTGTAGTGAAGCTGGTGACTAACAAATTGCACAATTTTTAGCTATTATTACAGCAAGGATTCATTTTCACAGAACTATATTTTTTGAGTGGAAAATGTTTCTGATGCAGCATTTTACAAGATTTAGTCTAGTTTAGATTACTTTGTTTTTGCTCCTGCACAAGTGCATCAGTGTCAGGGGTCAGGTCCTGAGTAGAAGCCAGTTTCAGAATGTCATTTAAGTGTTGGTGTGTGAGCCTTGAGCGCAGTTCTGTTTTATTGATGTTCATTACAGAGAATACCTGTTCACAAAGGTAGGTAGTCCCAAACATGCACAAAATCTTTGCAGCTAGGGCTGTTCATTTGGGGTACCCTGGCAGGAGATACTGATCTAATGTGTCCAAGTCCACTGAGGCAAATGTGTTCTTCAAATTTGTATCACATTGCAAATCAATGATTTCTAATCGGATGTCGACAGGCACATAAAAGTTTTGACTGTGAATGCTGAGTGAAAAACTGCAAATTCTGTCGAGTTCACCAAAGACCTGAAAGCGTTTCTCAAACTCCCACAGCAATCCTGAAATCTTGTCTTTGTACCGCTTCATGCTAGCATTAACGACAGTCGCACGTACATCTCTTAGACTGGGGACATGAGCAGGGTCACCACATGCCAGCTGTGTCTCCCACAAAGTCAACTTCAACTTGAACGCACGTATGCTGTCATAATACTGTGTGACAACTTTTTTACGGCCTTGCAACATTTTGTTCAAATTATTGAGATGCTCTGTAATATCCACCATAAATGCAAGGTCCTGCAGTTATTCCAGAGATTGTAATTCCATCACTGGCTTTCCTTTTGTCTACATAAACTGTCCAATTTCCTCTCGTAGCTCAAAGAAACGCTTCAGCACAGCGCCTCGGCTTAACCATCTTACTTCAGTGTGGTATGGCAGGCCAAGGGTAATTTCATTGTCACTGAGAAGGCAGTCAAACTGACGATGATTCAGACCTCTGGCTCGGATAAAATTAACAGTTCGGACCTCCATGACGTGATCCATATTTAATGACTTGCAACACAATGCCTCCTGGTGCAAAATACAGTGAAATGTCCATAAAGCATCTCCTCCATTTGCGGCTTGCACTTTCTCTCTGAATTTTGTCACAACGCCTGCTTTTTTTCCGATCATTGATGGCGCGCCATCTGTAGCCAAGCTGACAGCACGCGACCAGTCTACTCCGACTCTGTCCAGCACACAAACGAGAGAGCTGAAAATGTCCTCTGCTGTTGTCGTGTCCATCATAGGCACCAACTCAAGGAACTCCTCTGTGACGGCCAATGTCTCATCAACTTCACGAATAAATGTAGCCAGTTGAGCAACGTCTGTAATGTCAGTGCTCTCATCAACTGCAACAGAAAATGCAAGAAATTACTTAACTTTGTGTTTCAGTTGGCTGTCCAAATCTGTGGATAGTTCCGAAATCCTCTCTGCAATAGTATTCCTCGTCAGGCTGATGTTGGCAAAAGCTTGTCGCTTCTCGGGACATACGAGTTCTGCAGCCTTCAGCATGCATGTTCTGATGAACTCCCCTTCGTAATACGGCTTTGATGCTAATGCT